>CAUYQG010229905.1:0-23955 GCA_963574415.1 Tarsius wallacei
AACCACATTGAGATACTACCTAGTTCAAGTAAGAATGACCATCATTAATCAAACAAAAAGTAACAGATGCTGGCGAGGAGGCAGAGAAAAGGGAATGCTTCTACACTGTTGGTGGGAATGCAAACTAGTTCAACCTCTGTGGAAAAGAGTGTGGCAATTTCTAAAAGAACTAGAAATTGACCTTCCATACAACTCAATAATTCCACTTCTGGGAATATAATCGGAGAAACTCAAATCATTCTACAAAAAAGATATCTGTGCACACATGTTTATTGCAGCACTATTCACAATAGCAAAAAACATGGGATCAACCGTGCTGCCCATCAAAAGCGGACTGGATTTTAAAACTGTGGCACATATACACAATGGAATATTATGCAGCCATAAACAAGGACAAAATTATGGACTTTGCAGCAATCTGGATGGGTTTAGAGTCTATCATACTCAGTGATCTATCACAGGAACATATAACTGAGCACTACATGTTCTCACTCATAAGTGGACGCTGAACATGTTGCATAATACTACAAGAAAGGGATTGGCAGTAACAGGACACTGCCAGGGACACATAACATCAATAAGAGTGCCTGATCCTAATCCAGGCAAAGTGATGTCCAATAGGAGGCCCAAACTTCACGTGTCTGCAAACCACTTATGCCACAAACATTAAAGGCATCATTAAAACTCTTCAATAGCAATTACAAACATGCTTGAAACAAATGAGAAAGTGGAAAGTCTCAGCAAAGAAGTTAAATCTATAAAAAAGAAGCAAATGAAAATTTTAGAACTGAAAAAACAACAACAACAAAGCTTCAGCAGCATATACACTAAAATTGGAATGATACAGAGAAGATTAGCATGGTCACTGCACACGGATGACATGCAAATTCATTAAGAGTTCCATATTTTAAAAACAAACAAAAACAAAAAAAGCTTTAATTGATGGGCTCAATAGCAGAATGGAAATGAAAAAGAATCAGTTGGAAGACAGAACAATAAAAATTATCTAATGAAACAACAGAGAGATAACAATCTGAAAAAAATAAACAGTGCCTCAGGGACCTTTGAGACAATAACAGAAGATCTAATACTAGTGTCACTGGAGTCTGAGAAAGAGAGGAGTAAATGTAAGATTGAAAAGATTTTGAAGCAATAATGACTGAAATTTCCCCTAATTTGTCAAAACAGATGAACTTACAGATTCAAGAAGCTGAGCTAACCCCAAATGGGATAAACCAAAAGAAATCAATTTCAAGACATGTAGACAAATATCTGAAAGCAAAAGACACAAGAAAATTTTAGAAAGCAGCAAGAGAGAAATGACCATTACTTATAGGAGAAAAACAGTTAGAATGCCAGCAGATTTCTTATCAGAAGTCAAGTAGCCCTGAAGGAAGCAGCACATTTCTCAAGAGCTAAAAGATAATGCTTCAAGGGAGGGATCAGCAGTCACAGAACACTGCCAGTGGAGGTGGTGGTGGGGAGGGCATATGGCATCACAAGGGTACCTTATCCTAACCAGGGGAAGTGAGGACCAGTTGGAGGACCAAACTTCACCTGCACGTAGACTACTCCTGTACCTAATAGTGACTTGTACCCCACATCTCAATAATAAAATAAAAAGAAAAAGGAAAGAAAATAATTGGCAACCCAGAATCCTACACACAATGAAAATAACCTTTAAGCCGGGCTCAGCCTGTAATCCCGCGCCTTGGGAGGCTGAGGTGAGTGGATTGCCTGAGCCCGTGGGTTCAAGACCCGCTGGGCAGGCGAAACCTCATCTCTACAATAAATCAAAAAAATTAGCCGGAAGGTAGCGCGCGCCTGTAATTCTGGCTACTTGGAAGGCTGAGGCGGAAGGATCGCCGGAGCCCAGCAGGTCGAGGCTGCGGTGGCCGGAAGCGGCCACTGCACTCCAGTCTGGGCGATGGAGTGAGACGCCAACTCAAAAAAATAAAAGAAAGAAAATAACCTTTAGAAATGAAGGGGAAACCAAGACATTCTTAGACAAAGGAAAACTAAGGAAATTTGTTGTTATCTGCCGTAAACGAATGGCTAAAGGAAATTCTCTAATCAGAAATTTTTAAAAAAAAATTTTATAAAAGGAATGCTGAGGCCAGGTGCAGTGGCTCATGCCTATAATCCCAGCACCTTGGGAGGCTGAGGTAAGAGGATTGCCTGAGTCCAGAGGTTTGAGACCAGCTTGGGCAACTTGGTGAGACCTCATCTCTACAATAAATAAAAAAAACTAGCTCATGCCTGTAGTTCCATCTCCTTGGAAAGCTGAGGCATAAGGATTGCCTAAGCCCAGCAGGTCGAGGCTGCAGTGGCCAGGAGCACACCACTGCTCTCCAACCTGGGCGACAGAGTGAGACTCCAACTCGAAAAAAGAATGCTGAAATACTTTAAGGAAGAAAATAACAATGAAAAGAGCAAAAATATGGGTCAACACAGTAGACTTTCTTCTCAAGATTTTTCTAAATTATGTTCATTAGTTGAAGCAAAAATAATAATAATAATGATCTTTGATGTGATCTTTAAGTCTATTATATATGTGGTGAAGGTAAAGGGACTTAGAGAAAGGTAAGGTTTCTACACTTCGTTCATACGAATAAAATGTCTGTACAAGTAGATTGTGTTGAGTTATGTATCTATAATATAATACCCATTATTAGAACAACGACTAAAACAACATAAACATAGATGCATTCAAAAACAGTATGGATAAATATGAATTTCTATAAAATGTTGAAGTAACCCACAAGAAGGCAGAAAAAATAAAGTAAAGAAATAGTAAAGAATAGAGAATAGATAAACAGAAAACAGAAATAAATTGATGGACTTAAGCCTCGACATATCAATAATTGCATTAAATGTAACAGATCTTAAGACAATAATTAAAAGTCAGAAATTGACAGAGCCAATAAAAAGCATGCTATAGACAACAAATTTACTTCAAACATAATGATATAGATTGGTTGATGTAATAAAGAAAACTACTTAATAATACATGGCAATAAAAAATAATAGACCACCGAAATAAAATCAACATGAATGAATCTTAAAAAGATTATGTTGAGCCAAAAAGACTAGGCACAAAAGAGCACAAATTGTACAGTTTCATTTATATGAAGTTCAAGCACAGGCAGCACTAATCTATACTGATACTTACCCTTGGGTGATGCCGATTCTTCTCAAGCCTGTGTCATCCTTCCTATTTAATATCTGTTGCTTACATAATGAGATACTATCAACCCATCATATGTTAGGCAGTATAGGATGGGCGGATGGAAAAAAATACCAGTTTTATATACATATATGTATGTATATATGTATGTATGCATTTATTTCAATATAAGGATGAACTACTCTGCAACTGTTCAGGTGGTCATAGCTGATCATTATAAGTACTTATTTTCACTATTCATTCTGAAGACCTTAGTCCCAAGCAAGCAACTGGATTGGCCAAGTTTCCTTATCTGGTAGGTTGACCCAAATAGTTAATCCTGAAGAGTTTGAATTGTTACCAGTCCTGCCTGTAAGGGGTCATTGTATTTTTCCATTGACTATTACAACATAAACACTAAGAGGCAACCAGAGGAACTCCTTTACACAAACTCCTCCTCATCCCTATTCTGTAATGGCCACACAATTTTACTTCGATTGTTTGAATCAGTCACTCCAGCTGATAGGGTAGTCCACTAATGTGTATGTGGGTTCAACTTCATGAGAAGCCCAAAGTGGAAAGGTGACAAGACTAACTTCCAGTTTAATGGAACCATTACTGTGTTCCCTGGTGCAAGAATTTATTCATGTGAACTGCACTCGCTAACTAGATCATTTACCTCATTTTCTATTCTTTTTTCTCTTGCTTCCTCCACTCTAATCACACCAACCCCCTTGCTGTAATTTAAAGAAATCAGGTCTATCCTACTGTCGAGCCATTTCTCTGGTTTGTCTCTTCTGTCCTAAAATATCTGCTGCTGGATATTTATAAGGTTCACTCCCTCATGATTGTTCTCAAACATTGCCATTTTAGAAGTCTTCTCTAACTATCCTAAACTGAAATTGCAACACTCTCTTCGCCACCTCTTATCTAGCATCCCTGATTCCTTTTACCATTACCTTTTTTACTGTGGCATGCATTGCCTTTTAAACCTTAGATATTTACCTCCTTACCCACTTTACTATTGCTTATCTCTCCTCAAACTCTTACTTCTCTCAGTTCACCTTTCACAACTTAAGTATGTAGAAATATTTGAAAAGGCACTTCACCAAGGAATCCAAATGACCAACTTATATTTGAATTTTTTCTCAATCTCATTTTCAAGTGAGAAAATAAATATTAAATGCACACTGAAATACAACTCGTTGTGCACACCTTCCAGCTTGACAACATTTAATCGGAAAGTATGTATAGCAGCCAGACACGGTGGCTCACACCTGTAATCCCAGCACTTTGGAGGGCAGAGGTGAGAGGACTGCAACTGGAAAATTTATACACTGGTGTTGGCAGGATACATTATTATAATCAACTTGGAAATATTTTCTTTGGTTTGGTAAAGATATGCATGCCCTTTGATACAATAATTCCACTATTAATTATATATCCTACAGAATCTTCTACATTTGTGGACAATAGTACGAGTAGGTCGATAGCTCTCTATTTATAATAGCCCCAAATAGAAACAACCAACCACATTGTCAATCAACAGCAGAATGGATGAGTATGTTATGTCATATGCATACAAGACAGAAACCTATACAATTAATATAAAGGTACTACAACCAAACACAGCAATAGGGGTGAGGCTTACATGTTACATCAGGTAAAAATTGCAAAACATAGCAGAATTCATTTTGTATACTCATTTCTATGAACTCAAAATAGGCAAGAATTAATGGTATGTATAAGGGATGCATAAGTGTTAAACCCTGAAGAAAGCAAGAAATAGATTATTTAAAAAATAAGATTGGTGGTTATTTCTCAGGTGGGTACAGAAGGTTGTGATGGGGAAAGGACATCTGGTAGAATGATTATTATGAGGAGCTATAAAACTATTCTGATCCAGGTAATAGAAAAATGGAAGTGTGGCCGGGCTCGGTGGCTCAACCTGTAATCCCAGCGATTTGGGAGGCTGAGGTGAGTGGATTGCCTGAGCCTGCGGGTTTGAGACCCACCTGGGCAACTTGACGAGACCTCATCTCTACAATAAATCAAAAACTAGCTGGGCTTGGTAGCACATGCGTGTAGTTCTGGCTACTTGGAAGGCCGAGGTGGAAGGATTGCCAGAGCCCAGCAGGTCGAGGCTGCGGTGGCCAGGAGCATGCCACTGCACTCCAGTCTGGGTGACAGAGTGAGACTCCAACTAAAAAAAAAAGAAAAATGGAAGTTTACTTTATAATTGTTTGTTATACTATATGTGTGTAATGTATACATCTTGTGTATGTTTGCTATATTTTCCGATCAGGAAAGCTAAAGATGTGAGAATGAGAGCAAGAGATGAAATTTCTGGACCCATATACCTACCTAGTGGCTTCCAATAGGACAGTGGGGAAGTTATTTTTATACTTTAGGGATTGGTTACTGCATCTCTAAAACAGAGGTGAGATGTGACTTGCACTGGACCTATAGATATCTACACAGTTCTGAGCAGCATAAAGTCAAGGACTTGATGTGCACGTGTGGGAAAATTCTGCCATTCCTGATTTATTATCCAATGATTCAGATCTTCATATTGCTGATTATGTTACAAAAGAGGGAACTGGAAAAATAAACCCATATACTGGCACATGAAAATCGGAGAAATTGGTACCCTTTGTCCTATAATGTAATCAGGTTGACACTAAGAAGTGCAAGGTGTAAATTCAGATCAGGTCCTTGAATATAAATATGTTTCTCAGTGCAATCCCTGTAATTCCACCCTTCTGATGATCTCTGCTCACTGAATGCAGCCATTCTCTTGACCTTAAAAATAATGGATATGAAATTCATTGTAGTATTAGACATTTTCACACAGCAACCTGACAATCTTGAGGTTTACCAAATAGCTAAACTCTCATACCAGACTCAGTTGACTTTCTTCCTTTCATAGTCTTTTCTATAACTCTTCCAATTTTACTTTTCTGAGTACAAGTAGGATCACACATCAGGATAGATGAGGTGATGAGGGAAGTACATCTGGGCAGGAAAAATAGTAAATCCAAAGTGGATATGGACTCAGAAGATTAACTGTTGGTGACATTTTCTCTAGCTCTTCCTGCCTATCCCATCACATCCATTCTACTGATGAGCTTGCAAATCCATAGGAAGACCACTGGAAGAATGATAAAAGGTTCTGACTGTGACAGGGAGATAACTATGTCTATGCAACCACAATTTCAGGACTGACTTGAAGTCTGGTTTCCACAAAACCCTCAACACCATATCCTAGTAGAACCAAATGCATGAAAGTGGGCAGCTTGGAAACCTGGATACAGCATCTCTTATAACTTTCTAAGAACCTGGTCCTCTAATATTCTCATTCCCTTCTAATACACATCACGAAATTCTCCATCACATCTCATGTGAATCCTCAGACCTCCACATCCCATTTCTAAAAACCCTGAAGTCACACATTCAGAATTCCACCCAGACCACACATGGATTCTCCAAGTCTATTATTCATGGAATAATAAACCATATCTCAAATAACCCATGGATACCCATGTCTCTATCACAGAAAGAACATCCATCTCTCTTTATAGTAGTAAGAATACTTTGGCTTGCACTTGATATCAATATAATAAAAACAGGAAAGGACTCCCTTATGATTAAAAAAAGATCAGAGTTTAGTTCTGGATTTGAGGACATGGATAAATCAAGAGACTCAAATTATAAAATCCCTGGTTTGCTATATTTGCATACCTTAAACAGACAACATTTGACAGGCAAAGTGGGTATGTGTATTCTTAGCTGGTCCTCATACTCTTAAATATAACTTAATAAAAACACAAAAAGAGTGTTTACTTCAGTACTCAGTCAGTTAAAGATATGGGTAAAGCCTTTTTTTCCTCTTTGACAATAGCTTTATTGAGATGTAACTAGCATACCCTGTAACTGGTCCATTTAAACTGCATAATTCAGTCATTTTCACAGAGTTGTACATTCACAGAGTTGTACAACCATCACCAAACCCTATTTTATTTTATTTTATTTTACTATTTCATTTATTTTTGAGTTGAAGTCTTACTCTATCACCCAGGCTGTGATCACAACTCACCCCAGCCTCAACCTCCTAGGCTTAGGTGATCCTCCGACCTCAGCCTCCCAAGTAGCTGGGAATACAGGTGTCCACCACCATATCCAGCTAAATTTTTTATTTTTTTGTAGAAACATGGTCTTGTCATGTTGCCTAGGCTGGTCTTGAACTCTTGGGCTCAAACAATCCTCCCAACTTGGCCTCACAGAGTGTTGGAATTACAGGTGTTAGCCATTGCACCCAGCCAGTCACACTCAATTTTAGAACATTTTAATCATCCCCCAAATTTATATTTGTCTGTTTTCTTTTCTTGTGATATCTTTGTCTGGTCTTGGTATCAAGGTAATACTGGCCTCATAGAATGAGTTGAAAAATGTTCCTTCCTTTTTTGTTTTTATTTTTTGAAAAACTTTTGAATAATTGGCATTCGTTCTTTAAAGGTTTAATAGAATTCAACTGTGAAGCCATCCGTGCTTGGACTCTTCTTTATGGGTAGTTTGTTGTTACTGTTGTTGTTAATTGCTGATTCAATTTCCTTACACATAGACAGAAATAGGACAAAGAATTTTTCGTGATAATATATAAAGAATTCCTATAAATTAGTAAGGACAGATAATCAAGCAAAAAACATAAAAGATACTTGAAAAAAAAAGGATGACCAATAAGCATATTGTAAAGATTATCTTAGTGTCATTTATCATAAGATAAATGCAAACACCCATACTCTCCTACATGCACACAAAATTATATCACCATATAGAAAACTAAAATGGATTAAAAAATGATAATACCAAGTTGTGGGTGGGGATATGTGGCAACTGGAAGACACATGAAGGGAGGAACCAAAAAACAGAATTCATTTATTTAAAATTGTATATTTATGCTTACATGCTTAAATGTCAATCACTTGTTTTGTTTTGTTTTTTTGAGTTGGAGTCACTCTGTCGTCCAGGCTGGAGTGCAGTGGCACACTCATGGCCACCTTAGCATCAACCTGCTAGACTCCAGTGATCCTCCTGCCTCAGTCTTCCAAGTAGCTTAAACTACAGGCGTGCGCTACCACACCCAGCTAATTTTTTATTTATTGTAAAGATGAGGTCTCGCCAAGTTTTCCAGGCTGGTCTCGAGCTCACAGGCTCAGGCAATCTATTCACCTTAGCCTCCCAAAATGCTGGGATTACAGGCTGAGCCATTGAGCCCCACCTATGTCAATCTCTTTCAAATTACTCTCCAGTTGATAGGTAAAAGTGTCATCTCTCAAGGTAGTTTTTCCACTGCTCAAACAGTTTATGAACTCATCAATTTTGATGCCTTTTAGTACTTCTGCCGTTTTCTGTTTCACCTCTTCCACATCAGCAAAATGTTTCCCATTTGAGGAATTTTTTCATTCAGAGAAAGAAAAAAGAGTCACTCTGGGGAAAATCAGGTGATTAGGGAGAGTGGAGCACGGGGATCCTGCTGTTTTTGTTCAAAAACTGCTGAATACTCAGTGAGGTGTGGCAGGTGTGTTGTCATGGTGGAAGACAGGGTATTTTCTCCGCAGATCTTGACCAACCTTTTCAAAACTTCCAGATACAAACCAATGGGTTCCTAGAACATTTACCAGGTGGGGAAAGCCTTTACTACAAGGGGTCTGCTCTCCAAAAAAATTATTTCAGTTTTTTGGGGTTACCCCTCATGCACTTGGTGGGGATACAGATTGGTCTGCCCACTTTGGGAAACTTGTTGGCATTATCATTTGAAGCTGAACACTAAAATAAAAAAACACACAAATAAATAAATAAATAAATCTAAACACATATTTGCTTTGTGGTTTAGAAATTCCTCTCTTGGGGGTGCATATTGCCAAGGGAAATGGTGCATATGCCCACCAAAAAAACACATACAAGAATGTCCCTAGTTTTATTTATGACAGCCCCAAACTGGAAACAACCCAAAGCCCGTGAACAATAATCTGGGTAGTCAAGAAAGCAGAGGCCCACGGATAGAGGGACAGGAGCTGGAAAAACTAGCACTGGATTTCAAATTGAAGTGGCCATCCTGGCACAGGAGTCTGGAGCATTTCAGGTCCTTCCTCAGGCACAGAAGTCCAGGGGATGGACCCGTGGCCAAGAGTATACATTGTTTTTCTGAAAATAGACCATGTCAGAATGAAAGGAAACTCTATGTGTAGGCTGCTGTCTGTGAAACCTTTGAAGACAAAACAGTATTCGCTTGTATAGGGATCCTCTCTGAATCAAGCCTATGGTGAAAAAATGTTTCATAAAGGCAAAAAACAGTGCAGTAGTAGGTTTAGAAGTAGAAATCAGTACAAAGAGCAAGTCTAGATTCTAGCCTTTCATGAGACAGCACTGTGGCTGATTCCACCCAACGTTCAGGACCAAGCAACAATTTCAGATACCTGGGCAAAACTTCAAATAATATACATGGGTGCCATTGAGAAACAGAATGTTCCTGAGGGAAAAGTCTTAAGGGGCCATCAGACCTGATAAATTATACAGATGCTGCCCAGTAAGATGGAAGAATTTATCATGGGCATTTCCAAGTATGGTATAAAAAGACCAACATTCCATCAGTTTGATGTTTTGCATAAGCATGCTCTATGCTTATTCATCTGAATGGTGAGTTAGGATAATGATCTGGGGGCAGAAAAAGATTTCATTGGCTAAAGACCACAGATGCAGGTAACGAAGAATACAGCCTGTGAGTTCATCAGTGCAACAGCTGGAACAAGCACAAGCAATTTGCCAAATTTTATCCACCATTTTTGACACTGTATCAACACCTGAGAAATCTTGAATCCTACAATCAATTGGAAGTCAACTCCATTTGAGGGTGTAGGTGTTTTCTGAGTAGTTCTGTTTCCAATCTACAAGGTTGAACTATCATGGAAATATGAAGGGATCCAATGCTCTAGATTTTCTAGATGCAATGAAAAAAATACAAATGCAACATATAAAATACTGATCATTTGTTTTTATGTTAAATGTGTCTATTAAACAGTGAGGTAACTCAAAAAACATAACATGGATAAATAAATTTCATGGAATGTGTGTGTGTGAGTGTGTATGCTATGCATCAACAAAAATCACATGGAGAAGGAATCAATTATTTCAAAATGATTTTAGGGTTTTGTGCTCCTTCTAGCTCCTGCAAAAGATCTGGGGATCTTCTGTGGGGAATAGTGTGGCCCAGTTTTGATGCTCTCTCCTACTCCTCCCTGTTGGCTCAAGTCATCCTCTCATAATCTCAAGCCCTTCAATGAAGGTATGGTGGGGTGATTGCTTGTGGATTTGGTTACAAGCAGAATGCATCCCTTTCTCCACCCCCATCCCCAATATCAGGTGGATTATAAACCTCTTTTTCACATGAATTACTGGGTGTTGGTGATGAAAGCAGGTGGCTCTCTGCCTCTTTCTTTACTACAGTACCCCTGACCACCGAGAAAAAAAAAATTTGTCTCTAGCTTCCAGTGTGAACATTCCCCAATTCTCTTCTTAGTTTATAAAATTTATCTAATTCTGATAAGCCTCTATCATTTTTCTGCTTTCTAATGTGGCTGGGTAATTTCTTGAGATACATATTTATTCTCCAGGATTTCTCTCCATGTTTCAAGAAAATAGCAAGCCATTTCTGTACTTCTCTGCCTCAGTATTTCTTGCAGGGAAGAAAACAAAAGCTCTTTGATTTTTCTGCCCACTGGGAAGTCCAAGCTCTCCCAAAACAGTGCACCAAGTCCTTGTTCTGGAGAAGGTGAGCTGAGAGTCAGAAAGTATTCACAGGCTAGAAGGAAATGAAAGCCAGCTAAACCCTGGATCCAGGTTAGGGGAGAGGCAAAATAGGAGGGAGTGCCTGCTGGGTGGACCCATGGAGCTGAGCCTGGGCACAGGGGTTTCTAATCCTGGGGAAATATTGTGCATTTTTGTAACAGTTGTCATCTTTCCCTTTGATTCCTTCTCTTTAGGAATGCCTGTGCTATTTGTTCTGCTTGATGCCCATCTGTCAAGAAAATGAAACTTCAGTCATGGCTTCTGGTCACTCGCTGCCTGCCTGCTCAGGTCTACAGGATGGGAGACCTGTAACCCAGAGGGCTTGGTCTCCTATAGGCAAGGATGACTGGGCAGGCAGAGGAAGAGAAGAACAGGGTTCTCCTTAAGCTGGTGAGTGACAAATTATTCCAAAAATGGTGGCCTCTGTTGGAGAAGTGGTGAAGGGTAGTGCTCTTTTCTGAGAACATAGCAGAAAGGAGTTGGCCAGTGTAGGGTGAATGCAAGACATATTACCCTCTCCCCCACTCCTGCTGATAACTGTTTCTCCCTTGGGAGAATGGCCCCTGGCCAAGGCCATCTGTGTCCAGTTGAAATGCCCCTTAGGTACACATATCTGCAAACTCAAGGCAGTTACTGAGAGTAGATAACCATCCTTGTTTCTGCTTCTCTGCACATAATGCTATTTCTGTGTATTTTTCCCTTTCCCACACTAGGGTATATAATTTCTTCCCACGTCTATTTGGGTGTGGAGAGCTTTGTGATGAGTCACCATTTGATGTTAACAGTGTGGGTGTGGAGAGTTTTGTGATGAGTCACCATTTGTTGTCAACAGTATCAATTGATTGCCATCAGTTCCCTCCCAAAAGTAATAAGCCCATGTCTTAACCAACCTCCGGGTGATTTCTTCTTCAGAATAGGTAAACAATGTGTGAATGCCCTGTCTAATTTGTGGCTGCTGCAATACAGCCAGCTACCAGCTGCTGGTGTTCATTATTCTTGAGACAAAGACAAAGTGTTCAAGTTTGCTGTTCCTGGCAGCGAACTGAGAGCTGAGGGGATCAGGCTAAAAACAGCCACAGCAACATCTACCATTTACTGGTCAGTTATTTTGTGTCATGTACTCTGCTACCTTCTTTGTGTCTGAATCTCTTTGAGTTAAACCACAAAACAGATGTGACACAGAGATCCTCTTGTTATAGTATTTATACTACAAACATTTCTAAAGTTGCACAGTATTAGAGTGTTCAAGAAACCTTCCAATCCACACTGTTGACATCAAATGGTGACTCATCACATAGCATATTAGTCTATTCTCCTGGCATGAATGACACGCAGGGAGAAGTCAGAAAGATAGAAGACACAAAGGGGAGAGCTGGAGAAAAAATCTGGGGATTGAATTGAATTGAATTCTATTTTAAACATGATGATAAACCATGAAAGGCCTCTTTCAGCCTGATATAACTGAGGGACAATCTTAAACCGATCAACCATCACCTAAGTTGTTATAGATGGTGCAAAGCCAGAATTGCAAGTCACATAGCCTGGGCATGAAAAATGGAAAAAGTTTGACCTAATTGTTAACACCACCAGCCTGCTAGACCAGCTGCATTGACATCACCTGGAACTAGTTAGACATATCACAAATGCAAATTCACCCTCAGATCAGAGAGATGGATTTGAGTATTGCCTCCTGTCTCCTTGCCAGTTGGCTTACAATAAGGATTTTTCTTTTTTTCAAAAGTTGGTGCCATAGGATTGGTTTCTATGTGTTCTGAAAATTGAGCCCATTTCTTGGTAACATTGGGAGCAAAGGAGAGGGAGTTGGATATAAGAGGAGGAATTCTAAAGAGAGATGTTGGTGTTCTGTGATTTCCAAGAGGAGAGGGCTTGGAGGCTGAATTTCTACTCATCAAAGTTTAAAAGGGGCCTTCAAGGTAGCTGCGTATCTAGAAGATTGAACTAGTGATCCTGTAGGACATGATAGATTACTACCTGACTTCCAGTTGGAAAATTTAAAAGTCAAGAGATGAGTGTCGATTTAGGTCCTTGTATGAAGGACCAAGAAAGAGGTAGCCACACTGAGTGGTCTGCAGCCTTGAGTGTGTCTGGGCAAAGATGAAGATGGAGCTGAGTCCCCTGGACCAGATACAGGCCCATGGACAAGAGCAGTTGTTGAGTCATGTCCTGGAAGACCATCTAAAGGAGGAATTCGATTCAGAAGAAGTGAAAAGTGACACAATTGACTGTCCAGGCTGAGAAAGGACTTAGGACCAGTGAATACAGACCTATCTGCCCTCACTAAGGAAAGCCTGAGGGAGCTATTCCCACACATGAGTTGGGGCAGGACTGACCACAGAACTTGTGGGGCCCAGTGCAAAATGAACGTACGGTGCTCCTTGCTCAAAACTTAGTGTGAACTACAGGTTAGTGAAAATAGAACATTACATCAAGCACAGGGCCCTTCAAAGTGAGGATGTCCTTCCCATGAGGCTATCTCTGGGACCTGTTTATAATACAACATCAGTTAACACACTATGAGATCTGGCATAAGATAATGATCATGTAAATCATCTCCTTTCCCCTTTTTCCAGGAACCAAAAACACATAATAGGACACTAAGGGAAGAGTAATAAAATTTAAGGTAGAGAAGGAGACAAGCAGGTGGCAGTTTACCAATCATGGGAGAACTGAGTGTTGGAGGGAGATAACGTTATCTTTAAATCATGTGTGTAGTTTTGGCTCTTACATAAGACTTTTTTTTAACTTACAGACTGAATTTTATTACCTGAAAGTGACCAGAGAAGTATAGAAACTCAACTCCATAGAACAGATATATGAGAATTGGACAGGAAAATAAAAGGAAAGATACTTTACCAGGGTCCCAAGCTTGACATACCCAAACTCTGACATTTATGCCACCAATACTGGGGAACTGTTGAAAATACACTCTAGCATCTTAGACTCCTCTTTGGAATGAGCAAATGACTTCAGGGTAAAGGTGGCCCCAAGCCCCCAGATTAACTCCTCAAATTGCCATCCTCTCCTGGAACTTGACCTAGTAATTCCTCATTATCTTGTCAGATCATTGATGCTTTTAAGATGTTTTTAGAAACAAAGAAGTGAATACCACATTTTCTTACTCACAAGTGGGCCCTAGACACTAGTCATGTTAGCACAAGAGAGGGATCAGTAGTCACTGGGAATAGCTAGGGGAAGGAGGGAGGGAGGTATGTGGGAGGCACATTATGACACAAAATGTACCTGGTCCACTAACAGGGGGAGTGAGGGCCAGTTGGAAGCCCAAACTTCACCTGCATGCAGTCTACTTATGTAGTTAATCCTCACTTATCCCCCACATCTCTATAATAAAAATTTTAAAAGATGTTTTCATGTGGTAGGGGACTTTTTAAAAAATGCTTCAAAACATATATCACAGTTAAAATGTTCCAGTGTGCTCATGCAAAGCGCCATGTTCAGTACCTGGAACTGAAACTGCAAGCCCCTTCCTGTGTGACTGACTGCACAGTGCTTGCAGCTGAAACCCAAGGTTTTGCTGTCATTACAAAAAGTACAAAACTTTTCACCTTGAAAAGCCCCTTCTCCCAAAGCCAACATAAATATTTAACAGCTAAAACCCAACTGTGATTGGAGCCTAGCCTTTGTGACTGGAATCCACTGGGCTGAATGCCAGCATCAGGAATAAACGCAGCTTCCTGTTTACCAGTTTCGGTGCCATGGTCTCTCTGATTTGTTTTTCCTGCAACTTTTCTTGGTGTATTTGTCAGGAAAGTGGAGAGTTCAGAAATGGTGTTTTCCTCCTCCCTTGTCACCAGGGTACAACCCCCAGGGCGACAGGAGAGACCACCTCACCTGGCACCAACAGACCAATTGATCTGTAGGGGAGAAGTCCTCCCAGCATCCTGGGGCAAGGATCCTGAAAGCACAAAGGAACCCAGTAAGGTGTAGGAACAAGTATAAGGAACAGCAGCCAACGGAAAGTGTAGGAACTGGGGTTACATGAAATAGACCCATCCTTGAGAGACAGAAGGGGAGACTGGTCAACTCCTGAAGTCTGCTAGTAGTCTCATATCTGAAGAAAAGGGTGAGAGGCAGTGGAAGGAAACACTGTCCTGAGACGAAACCATAGACTTCAAGGTACTGGGTGGAGGGTTGGTGTTGTTGTGTGATTATGTCTAAATGAGAGGGACAGTGGAATGGTTCCAACCCAACCAAAGGGCTGAAGTGAGTGTTGAGTCCTGATCTGAGTGGGTGGCAACCTCATACAGCTGAAGGCTGTCCCAGTCCCATAATAGGGCTGGTCCATTTGGGGGTTTACACCAACCCACCAATTGCTAAGAGGTGTCTGAAATATCTCTGCAAGGAGTATGACTGGAGATGGACAAAACAACTGTTCCTCCTACCCCTTTTCCCTCTTTCTGTGTGTGACTGGTATCTTTTAGGGGGAAGAAGAAGGGAGGAACACAAAGTAAGAACAACCCCCTTGAATGTATGTTGAAAAATGTTCGCCTAGGTTGCTCAGCAGACTATGGTGTGAAACTGATTCAGAGAAAGCTCCAAACATTCTGTGAAATTGATTGGCCTTCTTTTGGGGCGGGAGGGTCCACATAAGTGTCACTAGATAAAAGGATAGTTGCTAAGGTATTTAAAATTGTCATAGGAAACCCAGGTCCCGGCTTCCCTGATCGGTTCCCATACATTGACAGTTGGCAAGATGCAGTCCTTGCTCATCCATCTTGGTTAAAAGCTTGCTGGGAGAGAAATTGCAAAATTGTGATGGCACTTAATTCAACTCCTTCCAAGTGCCTGCCCAAACCAAACAAGCCTGTTCTGGCTGATGAAACAAAAGGGAGTCTTCCACCGTACATGCTCTTATATCCCCCATTGCCACCTGCACCCTCAGCTCCAACCACTGCCATGGCCCCACTACAGACAATGTGTACACCAAAATCCAGTCTTTCTCAATAATTCTCCAACCATCTTTGGCACTACCTTGGCATCAGTTTAAAAGCCTTCCCAGCAAACCAAGTGACTATATCCTGCTCCAATATGTGGATGATTTGTTGTTGGTGGGGCAAACACAAGGAGGACTGCATGGAGGAAATGCACCAGCTCCTCACCATCTTATGGAAGGCTGGATACAGAGCCCCAAAGAAAAAGGCCCAAATCTGCCAAGAGAAGATTAGATATCATGGCTTCCACCTATCTCAAGGGCAACACCAGCTAGGCCCAGAAAGAAAACAAACCATCTGCTCAATTCTGGTTCTGTCTGCCCAAAGTCACGTCCAGGAATTTCTTGGAGTCACAGGATTCTCTATTAGGAATTAGGAATTCTGGATACCTATTTTAGCAAAACCCCTTTTTGAAGCCACAAAAGGGGGAGAACAGGAGCCTCTACTTTGAGAACAAGCCCAACAAAGGGCCTTTGAAGAAAATAAGCAGGCTCTCATCAATGTGCCCAGCTTAGGGCTCCCAGAGGTAACCAAGCCCCTCTTTCTATATGTGCATGAATGCACCGGCATAGCCGTTGGGGTCCTAACTCAGATGTTAGGGTCATGGCACAGACCTATATCAAACTTGTCAAAGCAACTGGACTCAGTCATTCAAGGTTGGGCACCTTGTTTGCGAGCACTTGCAGCTACAGCCCTTCTGGTGGCAGAAGCCAACAAGCTAACTATGGGACAAGACCTGACAGCCCAAGTGCCATACATGGTGCTGATCTTAATGGAGTACAAAGGTCAGTACTGGCTAACAAATGCCAGAATGGTCAAGTATCAAGGAATGTTATACGGAAACCCATGCATTCACCCGGAAGTAGTCACAACTTTAAATTCTGCAACTCTGTTGCCAAATTGAACCCAGACAACCAGACCATGATTGCAATTAGGTTATGGATCAGGTGTTTTCCAGCTGTCTGGACGTAACAGACCAGCCTCTCAAAGATCCTGATGTTGGATACTTTACTGATGGCAGCAGTTTCATAAAAAAAGGGGAATGGTTTGCTGGTTACTCAGTAGTGACCCTGGACTTCACCACTGAAGCTGAACTGCTACCAAAAGAAACTTCAGCCCAAAAGGCAGAGCTCCTTGCCTTAATCCAAGCCCTTCAGCTGGCAACTGGGGTACATGTCAACATCTACACTGACTTCAAATATACTTTCACCACTCTTCGTGTGCATGGAGACTTATATAAGGAAAAGGGCCTTATAAACTCAGGAGGAAAGGACATAAAATATGGCAAAAAATCCTCGAGTCCCTGGATGCTATATGGGCCCTTAAAAGAGTAGCAGTCATGCATTGTCAAGGACACCAAAAGGGAAATGCAATAATCACCTGAGGAAATTGCAAAGCAAACCAAGAAGCAAAGCTTGCAGCATCCAAAGAAATCAGTGAGCCAACCATCCTGGCTGCTGCACTTCTCCCTAGCCCACTGACAAATCGAAGCCCTAGCTATTCGCAACATGAAAAAAGCTTGGTTTGAAACAGAAAATAAAACATTCAGAACAGATGGTGAATGCAGCCTTTGTCGGGCAAGCCCAAGGAAACATCTTACACAAATTACAAAAGTTAAAGGACTTCACTAAAATGAATGCCCGCTAGCTACTAAAGGTTGCAACAAAAGGGTTCACCAACCAAGACCAGGAAGCCCATCAAGAAGTGAATTGGAGAATAAAGAAAAAGGTCACTCTACTCACTGCAACCTTGTCAGGATACTAGGTACCTGCAAAACACGGACAAGGCTGAGATCAAGGTCGGGGGTCAGAAAAGAAACCAGCCCCATGGCCACCTAGAGATGATGCCAGGACCATACCAGCACATTAACAGGCCACCCTACTCAAACAAGAAATTGGAAAGAAATCAATGGGCCTGCATTCATGGCAGAAATAATAGATTTACTGGCCATATGACTAAAAATCACCTGGAAGTTGCACACGGCCTACCAGCCCCAGAGTTTGGGAAAAGTAAAATGAATCGGACATTAAAATCACAACTAAGTAAGCTATGCCAAAAAACTCACTTAAGCTGGAACTAGCTCTTGACAATAGTCTAATTAAGAATTAGGTCTGAGATTGGTGTGAAGATGGCGGTTGAGCCAATCAGACTATGCAAGTCGTGGTGTGAATGAGTGAGTGTATGGAAAATTTTGTGTGCATGCTGTGAGTGAGTGGGTGAGTGAGTGGATGAATAAATGAGGGCTAGGGAGCTAGCAGTCAGGGCTCTCCTGGTGCAGCGACTAGTGCCACAGTTGCTAGACTTGGACCCTAGTGATTCCTGGGATGCAGAAGCTGAGAGCCATTTTTTAAAATTCAAAAAAACCCTTCCCGGGAAAAAAAAAGCTGGAAGAGACTGTCTAAGTGAGGACTTGTGAGTAAGTGGCCAGGGCCCTGGTACAACAGCTGGTGCTGCAGCTTCTCTGCTTGGTCCCTGGCATTTTCCTGGCAGACACTGAGCACCATTTTTTTAATGGACAAAAGTTTTCGTGTGAAGAAGTGGTGAGGAGAGACTACCCGCTCCAGGCTCTGCCTCATCACTGTAGCAGGAGAGACTGCCAGCTCCAGGCTTTGCCTCACCACTTCAGCACCTGGCCAGGCACTGGCAACAGGTGCTGCAGAGGGAACCCAGAAACAGAATCCCACCAAAGAGTATAAGACAGGCACCCCTCTACCATCTTGAAGGCAGGGCAGGAAAGTGCTCTGACTTCCTCACCATGGGGCAACAGACCCGATTGCTGTGACTAGTGGATCAACTACTTGGGGTTGATCATGACCCAGAGGGATATACTGAAAGCACAAACTTCAGAGGGACCTGATGAGTGCTGAGACTCAGGTACCCCACCCTCTACCCTGATTCAGTCATGGGACAAATGGTGTGGACAGAAAAGGACAAGGAAGAACTCCAAAGACATCAGTGTTGAGTCCAGGGATTACCCAACCCCCTTCCTCCCCAGCAATCCTCTGAATGTTAAACCCACACAGCTGGGAGGGACAAACCCAGGTAGAGCCCAGACATCAGTCCCAATAGGAGAACTTCATTCCAGGAGTTCATACCTGAGGAAGAGACAATCCCACACCTCCCCACTGGAGTGGATCTCCCTGCAGCCCCATCCACCCCCACTGCCCATCCTCCTTCCCTGCTCTTGGGAAACAGTGAAAGAGGTGGAAGGTCTGTAGGCTATAGTAGAGGAGACAAGAGGAACAATTACAGAACCTGCCACAAGAGGACAGGAGTTTTTATTTTTACTTTTTAAAATATTTTTGCCAGTTTGTTTGTTAGTTCATCGATTTATTTAATATTTTTCCTTTGTGCATGTTTGTTTGCAGCCCCACCTCTTTTTTTTCTCTTTTTCTTTTTCTTTCTTCTTCTGTTTTTTGTTTTCTGTGTATGTGTGTATGTGAATGATTGAGTCTTCATATTTAAGGTTTTTTTTGGTGGTGGTTTGTTTTTGTTCTGTTGTTCTTTCTTATTTTTATTTTTTAGTTTAAGGTGCTTGTCAATATATGTGTAAGGATTCAGTCTGAAGTTCTTTTTTTCCCCCCGTCTTTCTCTTTTTATTTTTCATTCATTTTGTACTAGGTATGTGTGCGTTTAGTTTTCCTGGTTTTATGTTGTTGTTGTTTGCTTTGTTTCACTTTGTTGTTACTCCAGTTTATTTTGGAGTGTATGTGCATGTCTGTGTGTGTGTGAGTTCAATTGTTTTTAGCTTTAGCTTCTGCTTTCATTGACCTGTGTTGTTTCTTTTCTTTTCCTTTTTTTTCAAATTTCTTGTCCATCTAATTTTATCCTATTTTTTCTGTGCTCCTCATTGCTGTCACTGTATCTTGAACTCAGGGGGTACACACTTATGCCCATTGCATCATCATATAGAGTGGTGGTGGCAAGTGAGTCTCAGGGAACACATACCACAATCAGTGAACCTTGTAACTTGCAAGCAGTTTCAGAATTCCAGGTCCCCATCTCCTACTTTATTTGACTTTCAAAACTACAAAAGACAGCAAAGGATCCCACCCACAGTCTTGTTTCAAAATAGAACAAATCCAGAGCCCAGATCAGGGAAGAATAGAAGACTGAGCAAATATTAAAAGGGAAAGTCTCTCGGATTGACACTGAGTAACAGAACTAAAGAGAAAAGCAAGAGATCTGTCACAAATGAGGAAAAACCAAAGGAAGATCACAGGTAATTTCAAGTATGACAAAGAGAAAACTCCTGAAAAAATCAGACCTCGCAACCCAAACAATGGAAGTAACCAATGACTGGACACAGAATATGATAGGGATTAGGGAATAACTAGAAAGAGAAAATAAGACTCAAGAAAGACAAGACACAACACTGAAAAAACTTGTAGCAGAGATTTTGGCAATAAAAAATTTCATCTAGTAAATAAATAATAAGATGACAAGCATGGAAAGCAGAATTAATCTAGCCAAAGAAAGAATCTCAGAACTTGAAGATAAGAACATAGAATTAAACCAATCTAAAAAAAACACAAAGAAAGAACAAAGACTACAAGAGATGTGTGGTTATATCAAGAGGCCAAACCTATGCCTGATTGGTATCCCAGAAGAAGAAAGGGAAATGGAGAACACCTTAGAGCAAGTATTCCAGGGGGTAATCCAAGAAAACTTCCCCCATCTCACCAGAGATGTGACCAGCCAAAGGCAAGAGATACAGAGAACACCTACAAGACATCAAATGAGAAATCCAACCCCTAAACACATAGTAATTCACCTACACAAAGTAAGCATAAAAGAAAAAATCCTAATGGCAGCAAGAGAGAAAGATCAGACTACCTACTGGAGAAAGCCAATCAGAATGACAGATGACCTATCAGCAGAAACACTATAAGCAAGAAGGGGCTGGAGTCCAATATTCAAAGTCCTCAAAGATAAACAATTTGAACCACCAATTACCTACCCAACCAAACCCAGCTTCATCAGTGATGGAGAATTAAAATGCTTCCCAGACATCCAATCCCTAAGAGATTATGCAGCTTCCAGATCAGCTCTACAGGAGACACTTAAAAATGTATTAAGCACAGAAGACAGAAAAAAAGAATGACCACACACTTCCCAAGAGAACAGCAGAGCACAGAATCAACAGAGAATACAGTGCAACAAGAGACATGAAAACACACACATACACCAACTCCAAAGTCAAATGAAAACAAACAAAGAAAAAACTTTATCAGAACCTCATGACAGGGTTAAACAATCACATTTCCATAATCAACCTAAATGTGAATAGACTAAATGCAACCCTGAAAAGACACAGAATGGCAAACTGGATAAGAAACCATCACCCAATTATTTTCTGCTTCCAGCAAACTCATCTCACTACAAGGGACACACACATAGACTCGAAATTAAGGTATGGGAGGAGCTTAAGATGGCGGCCACCAGGTCACACTGTAAAAATCTCCGTGGAGGCAAGTGACAATAAAGACTCTCCACATGAGTAGGCGGGCACTGGTGGGAGCATGAAATTCCATCTGAGGGGATACTACGTTGTATGCACCCAGGTCCCCTCTCTGAGGGTGACTGTAAACTTCCACCATCCTGAAATTAGAGCACAGTTCCCAAGAATGCCACAGAAAAGTCTGCTGCAGGAACACACCTGAGAAAAGCCTGCTGAATTCAGCTGATTCCCAGCACCTGGCACCTGGCACACACTATCCCCTGGCATACCGGACCCGCTGGAATGCAAGATTTGATTTTTGGAGAGAGAGCATCAGGGGAATCCAGAGACAGAAATACATGCCTGGCAAGGAACCACCCACTGTAGCCATTTTCCAGGCAGAGATTTGCATTGCTCCCCCCAGCTCCCCCCACCAGCCTCTAACCTGTTGCCTAAGCAACACATAAACTAAGCCTCAGGCGCTCCCTTACCATTGAAATAAGAGAGAGACCAAACAAGGCACTGGGAGGGGCTTACAAGGCAACCCAGAGAACTGATCTCTGTGAATGGCAGATCAACTACTCAGGCCTGGATTGTGGTCCAGAGGAAATATTCTGAACGCACAAACTTCAGAGGGACCTGAGAGTGCTGAGTTCCAGGTGCCCCACCCTGATCCAACCATGGGACAAAGGTTGTGACCTGAAAAGGACGAGGAAGGACTCCAAAGAGATTAGTGGTGAGTCCTGGTGACACAAACCCCCTCCTCTCCAGCAATCCTCTGAATGCCAGACCCCACATAGCTGGGACATGACTGAGAGGAACAAACCTAGATGGAGCCCGGACATCAGTCACAATAGTAGAACCCCATTTCAGGATAGACCTGCCTGGGGCGACCCCGTGAGAGTACATAACTGGGGAAGAGACTATCCTGTACCCACCAGAGATCTTCCTGACAATAGGAGAGTGGGAGGGGAGGACTGCAGCTCCACCCACCTCACTGCCCCACCTCCTTCTCTGCTCCACTCCCTGAGGAGAGACTGAAAGAGGTGGTTCTGCAGGAGAGATCTGATTAGAGGAACAACTACAGAGCCTGCCACAAGAGGACAGGGTTTTTATGCCTCTGTTTTTGTTTTTTGTTGTGTTCTGTTTTGTTTTTTTAATTTTTAAATTTTTTTTAATTTTAAATTTTTTCTGTTTGTCAGTTCATCTATTTTTAAAACATCCTTCCTTTGTGCATGAATACGTGTATGTGAGGCTTTGAACTGCATCCCCTCCCCAAATTTTTTTTCTTTCTCTTTCTTTTCTTTCTCCATTTCTTTCTGCTTTTATTTGTCGTTCTCTGTTTATGTGTGTATGTAAATGACTGAGTGTTCATCTTTTGATTTTGCTGTTGGTTTTTGCTCTTTTGTTCTTCTGGGTTTATATATATATATATATTCATTTTTTACAATTAAAAAGGTGTGTCAATATATGTGTGAGGTGTGAGGGCTCCACCTGAATCACCCCACCCTTTTTTCTCTTTTTTTTTCTTTTTTCTTATTCTCCCCCCTTTGGTCTTTTTGTCTTTCTTCTCTATTTACTTCATACTGGACATGTGTGTGTGTTTAGTTTTCTTGGGTGTTTTCTGTTATTGTGGTTTGTTTTATCTTGCTTTATTATTATTGCAGATTGTTTTGTGGTGTGGGTTGGTTTATGCTTTGCATCATCATATAGAGTGATGGTGGGGAGTGGTTTCAGGGAAAACATACCACAATAAGTGAACATTTTAAGTTGCAAGTAGCATCTGACTCCTAGCACCCCATGCCCTACTTTACTCAGATTTCAAAAACTACAAGAGATAGCAAAACCTCCCATCGGCCATCCTATTTCAAAACAGAACAAATCCAGAGCCCAGATGATGGAAGAATAGAGGACTGAGTAAACACTGAAGGGAAAGCCTCTCCCCTGGCACTGAATAACAGAACTAAAGAGAGAAAATAAACAAACAAACAAGAGATCTGTCACAAATGAGGAAAAGTCAAAGGAGGACCTCAGGCAATCCCAAGTCTACCAAAGACAAAACTCCTTAGAAATAAGACCTTGGTGCCCAAACAATGAAAGTCACCAACGACTGGCCCCAGAATATGACAGGGACCAGGGAATGGTTGGAAAGAGTGAATAAGACTCAAGAAAGACAAGATGCAACACTGAAAGAACTTGTAACAGAGTTTCTGGCTATAAAAAACATCACCTAGGAAATAAATAACAAGATGACAAGCATGGAAAGTAGAATCAATCTAGCTGAAGAAAGATTCTCAGAAATTGAAGACAAAAACAGAAAAAAGACTCAGAAAGAAGGAACAAAACCTACAAGAGATGTGTGATTATATCAAGAGGCTGAACCTACTCCTGATTGGTATCCCAAAAGAAGAAAGGGAAATGCAGATCAAATCCTCACATACACT
This sequence comes from Tarsius wallacei, assembly GCA_963574415.1. NCBI lineage: Eukaryota > Metazoa > Chordata > Mammalia > Primates > Tarsiidae > Tarsius > Tarsius wallacei. The sequence continues at coordinate 23,866 of CAUYQG010229905.1, forward strand.
TTCATGCACAAAAGATAAATATTTAAAAAACATAGAAAGAAGTCTCAGAAAGAAAGAACAAAACCTACAAGAGATGTGTGATTATATCAA
>CAUYQG010229912.1:0-14039 GCA_963574415.1 Tarsius wallacei
GAAAAAAGAAAAAAAAAATGATTCTGATTGTTCTCTCCTCTTGTCCTTAGACCCTCCTCTGCAAATAGCATAAGCAGCAGCGCGTCTTCAAATCACAGCGGCTACACTCCAGAGCCCCCCGCACCCCCGGTTGGAGGTGACCTCGCCAGCCGACTATCCAGTGATGAAGGGGAGATGGACGGAGCTGATGAATCCGAGAAGCTGGACTGTCAGTTCTCCACGCACCACCCTAGACCTCTTGCGGTAGGCCTCTTTCTGTTCCCTGCCTGCCTTTGCCCCTGTGCTTTGAAGGCACTTGGGTGGTTGCATCAGAGACACATACTCCTGAGGAAAGGGCACCAGTGCAGTGTTTTACAAAAAGCCTTGCCCTGAGTTTGAAAAACTACTTTGGAAATACCCTGGAGCATCGCAAAAGGAGAGTAGCGGGCTCCTGGCTGATTATAATCCTGAGTATTTGTGGTCCACCTTGAAGAGAGAATGCTTGAGAAGTAAGATTTATATAAGCGTATGAGGGGCCAGGCGTGGTGACTCATACCCGTAGTCCCAGGGCTTTGAGAGATCGAGGCGGAGGATGCTTGAAACCCAAGAATTTGAGACCCGCCAGGGCAACCTAGCAAGACCCCAACTCTACAAAAAATTAAAAATTAACTACACACGGGGTGCCCGCCTATAGTCTCACCTTGGAATGTTGAGGTGGGAGGATCACTTGGGCCCAGGAGGTTGAGGCTGAGGTGAGTTATGACCACACCACTGCACTATCCTGAGGGACAGAGGGAGACTCTCAAAAAAAGAAGTGCACTTGGGAGCTGACCTCCTGGCCATGGCCATCTGAAAATGGAGTCTCTAATGTCCGGGGTTAGCCTGGCTCACCAGCTCTGGAAACTGGGAAACTGGCTGTTTTAGCAGTATGTCAGGTGCCAGCACTCGCTGGCATTCTCCCCTGTTGGTTCCAAGTTTTATTGTTATTAGTAAATGTGACCATATGGCACCAGAACTGTGTGTGTGTGTGTGTGTGTGTGTGTGTGTGTGTGTGTGTGTGTGTGTGTGTGTGTGTGTGTGTGTGTCTGTCTCTCTCGGAGAAAGAGGAAACATTTCAGGCCAGGAAACATTTCAGGCCAGCATGATCGCTGACCCAAAAAAGGATACATTCTTTCCAACCTCTTGAATGAGTCCACTTTAACAATTCAGGAGGCCAATGAAATTGAGGTGGGAAGTAGGAAGCGGCAGCTAGAGGCTTGTTTATGTTTGCATCTGAGAACCTGAAAAGGGACTTCCTGGTGCTGCCATCACAGAGCCTAATTTGGGAGTGGGGTGGGGGTGCCTAGAACACATCGCCCTCCAGTGATTTACTCTGATGCCCATCTGAGCCTCCCAGGATCAGCCCTGACTATCTCTAGATCTCAGGGACTGTAAGTGAACTCAATCCCGCATCAAGATAGAGGGAGTCAGGCTGGGCGTGGTGGCTCATGCCTGTAATCCCAGCACTTTGGGAGACCGAGGCAAGAGGATTGCTTGGGTCCGGGAGTTTAAGACCAGCCTCGGCAACAGAGCAAGGCCTCATCTCTAAAAACAAAACAAAACAAAACACAACAAAACACAATGCTGAAGTGGGAGGATCACTTGAACCCCAGGAGTTGGAGGCTACGGTGAGCCATGATCTTACCATTGCACTCCAGCCTGGGTGACAGAGTGAGACCCTAACTCAAAAAAAAAAAAAGAAGAGCGAGTCCCTCTTCCCTTTATCTGTGTGATGAATGAAGGCCAAATTCACATTCTGTTTCCAGGGGTGATGGTTACCATCAACCTGAGACTTGCCTCTTGACAAGTACCGAAGTAGTCAGGGACGATCAGAAATGCCTTTAGCCACCAGTAGCAGAAGACTCAACTCATCCAGCACAAGCACTAAGGTCATTCAGTTATCTAACATAGCAAGAAGAGGTCCAGCGTCTCCTTAACATCATGGGAGGAGCCTCTGCAACTCTCCTTAGCTTTCATGCATGGCCCCACCACGTCTGCTACAGCTGCAGGTTCACACCCCCGCCCAGTGGCATGCTACATGGAACAGAAAGGGACAAACGAAAAAGGGGTTCTCTTCCAAAATGCCGTCTTCTGTTAGGAATGAAAATCTTCCTGTGAAACCCACGGAAGACTTCCCCTTATGTCTACCAGAAACGCGACATGTTACCGCTCCTAAATGATCGGGGCGGAGAAAAAAGGGATTGGAGTGATACAAGACGAAACCAGCCATGATCGATCCCGAGGTTCTGGGAGGAGACCCGCCTTCCTGGATGACTTCTCTGTCAGATATCAGAACAGAAATGTGGTTCTGTTAGCAAGGAAAGCACAGGGAGAGGCGGGAGTGGGTGGCAGTTTATGAGGTTGGCGACCAGTCGGGTCTGCCACGGTGGCCAGCGCACCGAGGATCTGCAGTCCTGTGGAGGGCTTAGCAGGCCAGCCAGAAGCAGAAACCTCTTGGGGACCCCTAGCCTTGCATCTATATGGAATTAGATACGAACAGTGCCGCCAGCTCCCCAGAGAGATGCGAGGCTCTACCAAACTCTGCAGCGCATCAAGACATTTGTCCAAATGATAAGCTGCCAGGCTACAGTGGATTAGCTAACCCGGGACACGGTGCATCTGTGTGCCCTTAACATTTTGCCGATTTCAGTGGAAAGGCCATGAATGTGTTTCTTTGCTTTGTCCTTTCTCTCGTGGCCAGTTGATATGTTAAATCATTCTTGGTAGCGAATACCCGCTCAGTGCATCTTTCGCAATTAGGATGAATGGGATAAGGAATAAATGATGTCTAGACATGGAACAGCTCCCGTGTGCTGCCAGGGACCCGCATTCTTCATGTCAGAGAATTCCCTTTATATGTTTTCTTGCTTGGTCAGTAAGCACTTTACGTGAAGATGCAGAAAAGTGTTTTTCACCAGTGGTACCAGATCTGATGGGTGGCAAGATTTTAATGCAAAGTCCCCAAAACACAAGCAGAAATAGAACAAAGGGAAGGTCTTGCGTTTCCTCTTGAGAGCCGTTCCAAAGGCAGCTCCAGGATGGGTTTGTGGAATGAGTGCCAGTCCAGCCCTGTGTCTGGGATGAAGGCCAACGAGCTGCTGGGAGGCCTGGAGGGAAGTGGGGAAGCTGCTTTTGAGTTATAGAGTCATTTGCAGACTCGCCTGAGCTCTAAACCAGCCAAATGTCACCTTCTCAGAGGCCACGTCTTGCGTTTCTGTCTACTGGTCTTCCGGTTGTCCTAGCATCATAATCAAATGGCGTTTATTAAACATCTGAATGCTGACATGTCAACCATCCATTTTAAGTGCAATACTGTGCTTTAAACATTTAGTGGGTCCTTGTCTTCCCAATCTGTTTTTTATCCCAAATCCCTGCTGCCCTCATACTGAGGAGGAGGAGGAAGAGTATGGAATCCCCTGTGTATACATTGATAGTCGAGTCAGGTATGTAGGTATTCTCCATATATTTAAGTAACACGAAACAGCCATGTAGCACATCCAAGGCAAGTGAAATAAAGTATGCATTAGGTGTACCATGGGAACTCACAGTGGGAAGATTAATCAGATGAGGGCCGCTGGAAATAGGAAGGCTGATCAGGAACTGGAGAGAGGGAAAGATAGACACTGACAAAAAGAGGGGGCAAGGAGACAGCAGGCAGAGGGAACAGCGTGAGGCTGTGATGCCCCAGGACAGTCTTCAAGGACTGGTAGGAGGCAGAGATGAGGTCAGGACTGGGGAAGGAAGGCAGTTGGCCTGGCTCTGACAACATCTGATAGGAAAGGTGTGACCCGGGACACCAGCACAAGCAGTTTCCATTACTATGATGAGAAGCAGAGAACTAACAAGTTCCCTGAGAAGATGGATATATGGTGAACAAATGGTGCTAAAAAATCTCCCTGGCTGTTGTTGTTTGTCTCTTCACCGAAAATGCTGGCTCAGTCCCAGGAATGGAGAATGTAGCCCCTTCAGCACTGCAGAAAATTCATTATAGCTATTGTTGAGTTATAATGTAGGGTTCTGCAGAAAAACCTAGAGCTCAAACCACATCACTGCAGAAATATTTTTAGCTTCAGTACCATTTGCTTCTTTATTTTGAGTAAAATTGTGCCCCTGTGTGTTTTTATGCAAATGTTATTTTTCTCTGTATGGTTTATATTAGCTTATTAACCTGTAATCAAAATTAAATTTTTTTTTCTCACAGTTTTGCTCATTTGGGAGTCGCCTCATGGGACGAGGGTACTATGTGTTTGATAGAAGATGGGATCGTTTTCGATTCGCACTAAACTCCATGGTAGAAAAACACCTGAATTCACAGATGTGGAAGTAAGTGAGCGATTTTTGTGCAATATAAGATCATAGCTGCCCCATAATGATCTCAACCCTAACTTTCTAAATAAATGTCAGTGGTTGGCTTTTCATAGAACAAAATGGTTCTGAAATCAGGGTTCAGGATTAATTCTTAAATGTCAGCTCTTCTTAATGGTCTGCCTGAAGGGTTTTAGAGACACAGATATGACGGATGCTGGATGCTTTGTCTTCTCTGGAGACCAGTTTTGTGTTGGTAATTTTCTAAACTAAATGAAAAGGATATTAGATAAGATCTTGTTTATGTAACAGTGTTAAATGGACTTTATAGTACTCCTAAAGCCTCTAAGGATATTAAGGGTATGCTTCTGTTTATACTGCTAATGCTGTCTTATCAATACTAAAGATTTCAAAATGGCTACGGACCAATTTCCATTTGTTTGCTGTCTGTGAGAACATATGCACAGTTGCCAACAGGGCAGGCCCTGAGCAAGGTTGCAAAGGTGGTTAAGTTTGTCTTTGGCCCTTCCCTCCTACTTCTGCCTGAGCTTCTTTCTACTCTAAACTCCAACTTACGTTCCATTTTTCCAAGATCCCTTTATTCTCTAGCACTTCCCAATGCGCTTACACTTTGATAGGGGATTTTTAAAAAAGGAAAGAAACTTTGATTTGATAGAATGCTGTTGGGAAGAAGTAACAGGCTTAGACCATCTCCCACCACAGCACAGAAGGATAGGATCCGATAGGAAAGGTGTGACCCGGCCACTTTGGCTACTTGATCATGGAAGGGCAGCCCACTGGGTAGCCCTGTCCCCCATCCCTATGTAGGTGGGCTCTCAAGATATTATAATCCATTCGAATCACGGATCATGTCTGGACCTAGATAATCCAGGAAGGCCAACAGCCGAGGCCCTCACCCTGTCCACTACCGCCCAGGAGAGACAAGGCAGGGACTCCTAAGACATGAGAGGGAATGGAATTCAAAACTCGCCCCTCTCCCAGGCTTCCTCCTCTCTCCCAGGCAGCTATGGCACCTCAGCCCCCTTTCTGGAAGGCTAAAGCACTTCAGACCTGAACTGCTAGGAGAAGGGAGCCCCACCAGCGTCCACATGGGGATCTCGTGGTTGACACTTAATACGAGGTAGGAAAGGGCCACAAGAGAAGCTTATCATTTCTTCCTGTCTAAGGGACTGCCCAGTGTGTCTGAAGGGCGCCCTTGATCCCTACTTGTGTCCGTTCCGAACAGCCACAGGTTGGCGCTGCATGCGGGATGACCGTGGTCTCGGTTATTTGGTGATTGATTCCTTCTGCCTTGTTCCCCAAGATGGCAGCCAGCCCTGGAGATTCTCGCAGCTCTGTGCTCTCCTGTGTTGTGGACGTGTCAACCCCGGACACGTGGAAGGAATGTGTTGATCTGTATTTCGCTCCCTGGTGTCCTGTCAGCTCAAGCTCCATATTCCTTTCCTCCTCAGGCACAGAAGCCCGAGCCACAGGGCATCAGGTCCCTCCCCCCTGTTCAGGACTTGCCTAACCAATCTGCTGTCACTGAGCAACATTGGGGCTGCCTGGGTGTCAACTCTGGAGAGCGTAGCACCCCGCTGCCCTCTCAGCCTCGCTGCCCAAACCCCAGGCCCCGACGGGCCCGAACCTGGAGGGATGGCAGCCGATGGGGGCGTGGAAGACATTAGGAAGAAAAGGAACGGCCAAGACTCTTTTTTCTTTAACAAGCATTTAACTCTGCATCAGGAGACGCCAACACAGTATTCTCTTTCAGCCAGGTCAGCATCTGGACCCCCATGCCACCTGGCAGGGGAGGATGGGCACTGTCAGTAATTTATTCGCATCTATGGGCTTTAGTACGGACTTCCCTAGGCCAGTGTGAAAAGTTTAAACCCGGGCCCTTCCCAGCAAAACTGAAACCTACTGCCACTCAGCACCTAGAAAAACACATAAACCATTCAGCATGGGCGGTGGGGGGGCGGGTGTAGGGACTCCCGGGACAGTGAGCGGCCATATGCCCCTTACCCTGCTTCTCCCCTGCGCTGTCTCCCCTCCTGCCCCCGCTATCCACTTTTGATTAGCCGAGAGAGGAAGGAAAGGGATAGAAAGTATGCCCCAAAATAGCACCCATCCCAATCCCGAACATCAGCCAGGTAAGACTTAGGACTTCACCTCTGCTGGTCAGCACGAGTTGAAGCATGAATTCATACTCTTTCGTGGAAAACCATAAATTGGGACGTGGAAAGTGGATCCCATCCAAAGCCATCGATTGGGATCCTCTCTAAATGAGCCATCTGGTATTTATTTGTAAACAGCTTTTTATTACAAGCAACTGCCAAACCTCTGCCCACATGTCTTTCTATCTATACTTTAGCTGGTAAGGAAACTGGAGTCGAGGAAAGATTGAGTGGGATGCCCATAGTACCACAGCAAGGCAACAAGACAGCCGGAGAGTGTGGTGGTGCCTCACATTCTAAGCGGTGTTCCCTCGCCCTGTTGGGAAGGGGTCATGCAGTGCCAGAGAGTCCTCAGGATGTGTGTAGACCTTTCCAGTCTGATGATATGGGAGTCCTTGCCCAGCATGCGTAGTCCCTGACTATACGGTTATGTTGCTGCTGAGAATTCACCTGCTCACTCATCCACCCACCCATCCATCCATCCATTCATTCACTCATCCGTTCATTGCAACAAGTGTTGGTGGAGCACCACATTTAGTGCTGACAGGACCTCTTACCTTCTGTAGGCTTGCGAGAAAGTAAATTCTCAAACACCGTCATGGCCGCTGTGGGCCTGGCAACATTTTTCTCTTATATTTGATCTCCCTGGTCTGACATTTTCAAGGACACTGTGCTTCTGTATTCAAGGACTCCTCCGGATTCCACCCTAAAGATGGAAGTCACAGGCTCCACTAGAGTGCAAGCTGAAAATGGAATCTTCAGAGGGAGGAAGGCTAGGAGAAGGAGTCCCTGCTCGGTGGGGCCTCATTCTAGAGTCCCCCGGCACCTAGTCCTGACGCTACAGCTGGGAGGGTGGCCTCCAAAGAAGAGAAGGGACGACATGATACCCTGTCTTACACCGTATTCGAAGCCCACTAGAGTGCAGGTCCCGGGCCTGCTCACCTTCTCGGGCTGCTCGCAAAGAAGGAAAGCTAGTTCCTAATTGCTGGTGAGCCCCAGCTACACTGAACTGATTTCCCAGGGGGACAGGGAGGGGGAGCAAGGCGAGAAATAGGAAGGAACCAGCTTGAAAACATTCACTTGGCTCCTGAGGGCGGTATGCTTTTCTGCAAAATCAGGAACAGATGGTGACCCCGTGGCCGCCGTGCCTCCTCCTGGTCCCCAGAGTACAGCAGCAGTGATCCAGGCCCTAGATGGAAAGTAGGACCCATTTCCAGCCCAAGTCAAAAGTTGGAGTTGCCAGGAGGCCCCAAGAGTGAACCACTGCCTCTTGCTGGTCTTGGCTCTGGGGAGCTTGCTCTGAGATGCCTGCCCCCCACCCCCTCAAGCTCCAAAAAAACTGAAGAAGAGAACAGTGGGTTTCCCCTCCCCACCCATGTGTTCCTTTCCTGTCCATATCCTGCATTTATCTTCAGGACAAACCAGAAGCCCCGATGCCCTTCTCTGGACACAGGAGGGTCTCCACAGTCACCTTTTCCTAGTACAGGTACAGGAGGGTCTGCTAAAGGTCACCAGCACTCCCACAGGAATAGGGACTAAGGTAGAGTGTGGTGAATAGGGAAAAATACCAATCCTGGGTATGGGCAACTTGACATTTCATGATTATACAAGCCCTTGACCCCTCTGGGCCACCGGGAGCCCACAGCCAGGAGCAAATGTGGACATGGCTCTCTTCAGAGTAAATCAGAGGCTACAGACAGCCATTGCAAAAGAAGGCTGGCCTGTGAGAGGAGGGGCATTCCCAGGTTACCTCCAGCCCAGAGCAGGGTGGGGAAGCAGGGGACAGGAAGGGGGCCGGGAAACCCTGAGAAACCCTAGACAGAGACTGCAGTGAGTGGAGGGAGAAGCTCTGGCCCGTGTGTGTAAGTAGCAAAGCCCCATCCTCAAATTTCTTCACACCAGGACCTACATGTGGGATGACCACTTCTCATTAACAGCCACTTCCAAGGCCAAATGTGGTGGCTCACGCCTGTAATCCCAGCACTTTGAGGGGCTGAGGCAGGAGGACTGCTTGAGTTCAGGAGTTCACAATCAGCCTAGGCAACATAGGGAGACCTCATCTCTACAAAAAATCAAGAAATTAGTCAGGCATGGTGGTATGCCTCTGTAGTCCCAGCTACTTGGGAGACTGAGGCAGGAGGATCACTTGTGCCCAGGAGGTCGAGGCTACAGTGAGCCATGATTGTGTCACTGCACTCCAGCTTGGGCAACAGAGTGAGACCCCAACTTTAAATAAAGAGAGAGAGAAAGGGAGATAGAAAGAGAATACTGCTGGGGAAACTTATATTCTAAACAACACTTTGCCTTTTATTCACGAACCCAAATCAGCCATTCTCCAGTAGCCAAGCACAGAGAAAAGGGTCTGAAAACCTGAGAGTACTTAAAATTAGGTTGCCAGATGTTGCAATGGGGGCACCATAAGGAAGGGCCATCCTTCAGATTTTACCATCTTCAAGGCTTCATTCTCCATAGTCTGGTTCTGCCGGGGTGTCCTCTGTAGCCTTGCCGCTCAAACTTCATCGAGCCTCCCGAGCAATGCCAACCCGACGTCTCACTGTTTCTTTTCACTCTTCTCTCATGTTTAGGAAGATCCCTCCTGCGGCAGATAGCCCCCTGCCCTCGCCAGCCGCCCACATCACCACCCCTGTTCCAGCATCCGTTTTGCAGCCTTTCAGCAACCCCAGTGCTGTGTATCTTCCTTCAGCTCCCATCAGCTCGAGGCTCACCTCTTCTTACATAATGACATCAGCCATGCTCTCAAACGCAGCTTTTGTGGCATCGCCGGACCCAAGCGCCCTCATGTCCCACACCACAGCTTTCCCTCATGTGGCCGCAACCCTCAGCATCATGGACTCAACTTTCAAGGCCCCATCTGCTGTGTCCCCGATACCAGCCGTCATCCCTTCCCCATCCCACAAGCCATCCAAAACCAAAACCAGCAAATCCTCAAAAGTCAAAGACCTGTCCACCCGTAGCGACGAGTCTCCAAGTAACAAAAAGAGGAAGCCACAGTCTTCGACTTCCTCCTCCTCTTCCTCCTCCTCCTCCTTATCCTTACAGACACCCCTCTCGTCTCCACTGTCAGGGCCCCACAAAAAGAACTGTGTTCTGAGTGCCAGTTCTGCTTTGAACTCCTATCAGGCAGCCCCTCCCTATAACAGCCTGTCTGTGCACAACTCAAACAATGGGATGAGCCCACTCAGTGCCAAACTGGAGCCCTCAGGACGGACCTCGCTGCCCGGCGGCCCCGCGGACATAGTGAGACAGGTGGGCGCGGTGGGAGGCAGCAGTGACTCCTGTCCCCTCTCTGTGCCCTCCCTTGCGCTCCACGCAGGGGACCTCTCTCTGGCCTCACACAATGCCGTGTCTTCTCTGCCCCTCTCTTTTGACAAATCAGAAGGAAAAAAGCGTAAGAACTCGAGTTCTAGTAGCAAAGCCTGTAAAATCACTAAAATGCCTGGTATGAATAGCGTTCACAAAAAGAACCCGCCCAGCCTTCTTGCACCGGTGCCCGATCCCGTTAACAGCACCTCCTCTCGGCAGGTAAGGGACCGCCTGGCACTGCCTTCACCAGCTCTGGGGGGCAGGGGGAGCTGGGCAGCGCCCCTGCTTAGCCAGGTGGCTCAGACAGGTAACACAAGCATGACCCCTTTCCTCGTTTTCCCCGAAGGCAATTGTCACCCTCTGCTTTGAGAGCAATTTATTGTTTAACAAATACCTAATACAACTCTCACTATGTGCTAGGCGCTGTTCTGAGCACTTTACAGGTATCACCTCGTTGAGTCCTCATGACACCCCTGTGCAGTTGGTACAGTTGTTATCACCACTCTACAGATGAGTAAACTGAGGCACAGAGAGACTCTGAGTCCCCCACTCCACATCTGTCGATTTTATATTTTGAGGTTCTGAGGACGTTGTCATTAAAGAGTTCTGTGGCTAAGAAGTTTGATCTGATCTGTTGGAATTCCCTTAGGAAGAGCTCAAGGCCCAGCCAGGGTAAATGTGACCTAAGGTCCCGCCTGGAGAGTGGGAGCCTGTATGCCCCGGCTCCCCGGTGACTGTCCTTACTTTACCAGGCTGCCTCGACCCCCACCTCCTCCCAGTATAACTCTTTCCTTCGGAAAGGAAAAGTGCAGCTCCCGCCAACTAGCAAAGAAGTGTTTGACGCCATCATGCGTGTGGAAGTGTGGACTGTGAGGGAGCTGAGGAAGTGTGGTGCGGGCCGAGAAGAACACGTGTTTCTGTCTTTCGTGCTCTGTCCTCAGCCCCCCGTCTAATCTTTCTCCTCGGGCTGGGGAAGCAAGCTACTGAGGAAAGCCCACCGCCACCCCTGCCTCAGACTCTGGTGCCCCGTGGGTCTAGATGGAGCAGAAGCGGGGAGGGGCCCAGCCTGGGGTCCTTGTGGGCAAGAGGGCCTTCGGGCCCGCCCGAGAGCCTGTCCCTGTCAAAGATAGCGTGTCCAGAGACTGTAGCCCAGAATTCAGGGGGCCAAACCCCAAGCCCAGCCCCGTCTAGGGATGAGGACTTTGGAGCGATGGGAGGCAGTTGTTAAAAAGATGTTTTAATGTTTTATGTCACTGTTTATGAGATTTGGTATAACCTCACGAAGAGCACATCCTGAGGGGGCTTCACAAATCACAAGTAAACACTTGAGAAACAGCAAGTTTGGAACCCAAGGGCCAGACAAGCTGCAAACCGAGGCCAAGGTGAGAGGAGGGGGAGACACAGGTCCTCGTGCTAGAGCCTGGGGCACCATTCTGACTCCCCCCTCCCAGGGGCGTGGGGGAGGGGGGCCAGCACCCACAGAGTTCTACCTGGAGACTAAATTGCTGGTCGGTGCCACCTCCAGGACTCAGGATGGAGGGCAGAGCCAGGGCGTCTCAAACTTGAACATGCACACAAATCCTCTGAGGGGGGCTTGTGAAAAAGATTCTGAGTGAGCAGGCCTGGGCTGGGCCCCAGGGCTCCACATTTCTAATAGCCTCCCAGGCAGTGCCACTGCACCGATTTGCAGGCCACACCTTGAACAGCAAGGCTGTGGCCTCTCACTCATTTTAGGTGAAGTTCCAGTAGCTAATGCTTACGTGATGGGCTCTGTGCCAAGCACTTCAGGAATATTCATGTATTTTATAACTACCTGCTATTGCTCCCATCTTACAGATGAGTAAACCAAGGCACAGGAAGGTTAAGCAAAGTACCAAGTCACACAGCAAGTAAATAGTAAGGCTGGAATTTGAACCCAGGCATCTTGGCCCTGGAGTCTGGGCTCTTAGCCTCCATGACTTTAATGGAGCTCTCTGTATCGAGGAAATGATTGGGTCTGCAGGACCATACGAAATGCTTGGTAAACACACGGAATCAGCCGGAGGGAAATGGAACAGACTAGTGCTCATCAGGAGGGGAACTAAAAATACCGATGCATTTAACGACCGCCTGGGAGTGGTCGGATTGGTTCTCTAATGCAGGTAATACCTCAGTGCTTATCCCCAGGGCATTAAGAAAAGGCTTTGCCCAGGGTCGCCAGGGGTGACCCCAAGTGCTAGGAAAAGACAAAGGCCCTTGGGATCTGGGTGAATTCTGCTAAGAGCCTGGGAGAGGCAAAGCATGAAGCTGAGAAATCCAAGCTAAAACTGCCTTGGGGGAAACTTGGGGATCCCTTTGCCTGGAGGTGTCAGGCCAGAAACTGCCACGGAGTGAACAGATAACAAGACTGTGAATGTAAGGCAACCCTTTATGTGAGACGAGTTCATGTAGGGGAGGAGCTGTTTCTAGGCCAAGGGCAAGCACTGCCTTTGCAAGACAGACAGGGACGGGTACAGGGAGTGCCTGGCATCAGCCTGCTGAGGACCCAGCCCACCCTGGGCCAAGGACAGTCACAGAGGAAGGGGACGAGTGCAGCAGCCACGCCCACATGCCCAGTCCTGCAGTTCCAGGGTCCCAGGCACAGCGGTCCTGCCCGCCCCTCCACAGGCAGGGGAAGCTGTTTTGCCGGAGAACTGCAGAGGACATGCTATGGCTATGGCTCCTGGCTGGGAAGACGCCCAGCACGAGACCCAGGTGTTTTGCTCTGCAGCTGGTCCAAGGGAATCTGGGCATGGGGGTAAAAGTGGGTAAGCTGTGTCACTCTCTGGCCTCAGGGAAAGCTGGGCCTCTGCTGAGTCGAGTGCTCCCCGGAGGGGCCATATACCCCTGTCCTCATCCCTGCCCTGCAGTCTGTCTACCTGGGGAGCAGAAGTGAGAGTTCCCCAGCATTCTACTTTTCCTCGGGGAAGGAGAGGGGCATCCTTGAGGCACCCTCACAAGATGTTTATTTTCTCTGCCATTTAAGATGGAAACACCAGTGCCCAGCCGACTGCAGGGATGAAGCACGTACCCTGCAGCCCTTCTCCCTCCCCCTAGCAACATGTGGTGTCAGCGGGCCTTTCCTGGCCGGCTGGTGTGTCTGAGCGGGGCTTCGCTGGTGTCTTTCAGGTTGGGAAAAATAGCAGCCTAGCTTTGTCACAATCCAGTCCTTCAAGCATATCCAGCCCAGGACACAGCCGACAGGTAAGTTTCTGGGGGACAGGAGTGCATAGGGTCATCTGCAGGGTGGGAAAAGTGTGGGCATTGGGGCCAGACCCTGGTCCAAATCTAGGCCTTCTGGTTATAAGCTGTGCGCCCTCTGGCAAGTTACTTAACTTCTGTGCACTTCCATTTCCTCTGTCTATAAAGTGGGGATCCTCATGGCCCCTACCTCATATGGCTTCTGTGAGGATCAGTTCATTCATATCAAGCCTCTAGAAAATGCCTGGCACATCACACACACACACACACACACACACACGTTAGCTATTATTACTATCACCAGCTGTGTGATCTTAGGCAGAATACTTCTCTGGGTCTCAGTTTTCTCATCTGTTAAATGGCAAAATTGATGCCTGCCTCCTAAGGCTATTGTGAAAATTAAATATGATGTTGATTAAAGGGCCTTCTCCATTGTATATATTGATCAGCACCTTCTCAAAAGCCTCCAGTTTCAAGGTGGGAATATTCAGGATAGACTTAGCAGTTTTTATAAACTTGAGGTGTGAGCGTTGTCAATGTGTACTCCCAGTGATAGATAATTTCCTCAGTGGAGTATGCACACGTGTGTGTGTGTGTGTGTGTGTGTGTGTGTGTGTGTGTGTGTGTGTGTCTGGAGGACTTCAGGGACCACTAGAGGGTGGGGTTGTGCCTGTTATACATTATTGGGAAATATACAGAGGGTGCCAAAAACATGTATACACATTTTAAGAAAGGAAAAACCTGTATTAAAATTGCAATACTCAAGCTGGGCTCGGTGGCTCAGCCTGTAATCCCACGCCTTGGGAGGCTGAGGTGAGTGGATTGCCTGAGCCCGCGGGTTCGAGACCCGCCTGGGCAACTTGGCGAGACCTCATCTCTACAATAAATCAAAAAATCAGCCAGGCATGGTAACACGTGCCTGTAATTCCAGGTACTCGGAAGGCTGAGGCGGAAGGATCGCCGGAGCCCAGCAGGTCGAGGCTGCGGTGGCCGGGA
>CAUYQG010229914.1:0-20181 GCA_963574415.1 Tarsius wallacei
AGCTACTTGGAAGGCTGAGGCAGAAGGATCGCCGGAGCCCAGCAGGTCGAGGCTGCGGTGGCCGGGAGCGGCCACTGCACTCCAGTCTGGGCGACAGAGTGAGACTCCAACTCAAAATAAATAAATAAATAAATAAATAAATAAATATTTCTCATCACTTATATAAAGTTTGAAAATGTCTCTTTCATCCTACAAAGATGGCATTTTTTATATGCAGAAAGAGTGGCTCCACTCTCCAGTTCTTTTTCGTTGAGTCTCCACTCCATTGGTTAGATGCTGTTACTGCAGCTTGTTTTCACCATCATGTGAAGAAAGTATTAAGTGCATCTACCTAAAGGAACGAAAAGAAAGAAAAAGAGAAGGGATGAGAAAAGAGAAAGAGACAGACTGAAAGAAGAGAGACAGAGATGAGAGGAAGAGAGATAGACTGTGGACATTTTGGTTTGAAGAGACTTAGTCTTTACCTGATCAACATGAACATTGCTTTAAATTAATGTTTTCTTTAAATAAATAATGAATGAGCGTTGGGAGAAGAGGGAAGGAAGGAATGAAAAGGGAGCAATGAGAAGGAGGGAAGGAGGGAATAGAGAGAATGAGAAACGGAGGGGGAAGAAGGAGAAGGGAGGGGGAAGAAAGAGAAGAAGAGAGAAGGAGAAAGTAAAATACAAATAGATCACAGGGGCAAAGAACCTGTTAACTGAAAGCTTGCTATCTAAAACCGAAAACATAGACACTGGCAGACATACAGAAGTTGCAGATTGAAACCCCCATTTCAACAGCAATATATTTACATTAGGCCTGCAAAGCACAACACGTTTCTTCTCAGATCCTCATCCCCCTTCTCAGCATCCTTTTTCAGTCTCTCTGGCAGTTTCAGGTCTTCCCTTGTTCGGTCCTATGCCCTGGACACTTAGTGAAACTTCATTCAGGCTCCTCTTATAACTTCAGATATTGAAACCCTTTGATTCAGATCAGTCTTCAGTGTTGAACTAAGGGTTTGTAGAATAATTATAAAAGGAGAAAGTATTGTTGTATTTCTGGTTATGTAAATGACATCTCCATAAAGAAGCAAGCCAAATTTCTCCTTAGCAAACATTAATTTGAGGAATAATATTTCTGATTCAAATACACATGAACATGTAAAAATGGCTAATGTGAATTTACATTTTACGCTAAGCACATTAGTGCAGGCTCTAAAATGCCCATCCTCTTGAAATAGTTTTCTTTCATCTACTTAATGCTAATTGTATGAGAAAAGCACATCAAATTCCTATGCTGAATAAAGGGAAATAAAGTATCTGTTATAGAGCAGGACGTGGCTTCACACTGTTGGTTTTGTAAATAAAGCTCGTGATTACAGTGACTATTCCATGGCAGCTATAGAAAGGGAAAACAGGAAATATAATGCAGAAAGCCCGCTTCAATGAAAAATACTGTAAATTGAATTTGACAGCATTTGATGGCATTTGATTATTCTAGTCACAGCCAAACAATGATATAAAGAGTAATATGAAACAGAATGTGTTACTGCCTAGCAGACTCAAAAGCAATAAACCTTCCTCCAATGTGACACAATCACTTCACAATCATAATTGTAGCCTGTTTGATACCTCTGAGTACAGCAGAAGGGCACTGACTGACATAGATACATTTTGTTTTTTATTTAAAGTGAAATGAAAATGGCGCACTGGGGCTCCAGATACAATCGTTATATTCACCTACATAGGCATGAATCACTTGGCAGTTATTTCAGCTGAAGTTTAAATGTGCTTAGACAACAACAATATCAAATTTTTCTTAGATAGCTGCAAAAAAAAAATCAGAAATTTGTAAGGACAGAAATAGAATGTAGACACATAGTTCTTTTTCATTCTGAGACTACATAGAGCCCCTTATATAGTTATAGCCACAAGCCTGCAGTATTTCTGAGGAGGTTATGGCATGTAATTTCTGCTTCATCATTTGCCTCCTCTTTCTTCTAGCACCTCCAAAGGAAATACATTTAGCTCAAACCAAAGATAGGGTTTGGCCTATGCAGATATTTTCATTAAATTGTAGGAGGCCAACTTGCCAATCTCGTTTGAAAATGCTTGTCGCTCTTCTCACCAACTCCCCAAATCATTTTCTCTTCTGTAATTTTCTTCTATTGTTTAAATGTCACCTCTAGATATTATCGTATTTAAGAATGCCTGCCCTACGAAAGAGAGAAAATGTTTAGAACTTCAAAAAACGAAGCAAAATCACCTAGTAAGAATAAACTATTCATATGATTGATTCTACTTAATGTACCTGTTAACTTAGGCTACTTTGTTAAGTACATGTAAGTCACACATACACACAGAGATTTGCCACAAAGTTGTTTTAATAAAAAATAGAGACAACATTTAAGTTAGTGTTTTGCAGCCTGTTCATTGACAGGATATAGACAAGACCATGTTGGGCATTTGCCTCCTTCTCACAGTGGGTTTGGCTTGTATAATAAAATTTCCTTAATATTCCTTCTTTATCTTATATCTGTAACCTTGTTAATGGCAAAATTCTCATCACTTTCATCTGCAAAATCCAACAAACACGTTACCTTAGGACTTTACAAAGCACAGAATAAAATAATCTCTTCCCACTAAGAGCTTCCATTTTAATGGAGACAAAAATGTGTGGGGTTTATTAGTCTCATGAGCTTTCTCTTTAAATAAATAAAAGTATTTGATCAATATGCATTGAAAGACAAAAATACACACAAGCACCCCTGTATACAATATAAAAATAAGAACAAATGATGAAGTTTCCTTCTGAGTATTTAGTAAGGTTTTAAAGAATATAATCTATAATAGTTTAGAAGGATGTACAATATAGAAGGTTAGTCCTAGCAAGGAAATGAAAACAATTTTATAGAATGGATGATTAAGCTGATTGAGTTAACTAAGAAAAGGTGAGTTTTGAATCAAAAACAAAGGAATTTTGATATAATTCAAATTCTGTTGTGTGGAAAGGTAAAAATTGATGTTGATATTAAGAGACAGAGACAGAGAGAGTGACATATCTACTGAGGGAGATATAAAGATCTATCTATGAGACCTGAACCCTATTACCAATGATCTTCACGACAGTGAGAGATATAAGACAAACTAAATAAACAAAAGAGTGCAATATAATTGAAAAATAGAAATATTTACCAGAAAACTTAGAGGAGAGAGGAATTCACTCTGTCTAGAATATTCATGGAAGACTTCATGAAGTTCATGTCATGGAGACTAAGCCTTACAAAACAAAAATTTAATGACTATTTAAATTGTAAAATAAATACATTTGTTGGGAAAAGGTTTTAGTAGTACAGAAGATTACTAAGGTTATTATTCCTTCTTATGTCATCCCATGACATATACAATTTCCATCAAGGAAGTGACACTATATGTTTTAATATATTAACATTGATATTCTATCTTTGTATTTTCTTTTACATGAAAGGAATCAAATGTTCCATGATGTTCTGCAATTTTCTTTGGGCAATTGATAAGAGATGTATGAGTAGAGACCCAAAAAAGCTGGAATTCATTTATAAAAAATTGTGTATTTATTCTTTTAAAAAAAATTTTAAAGATATAGGGTACAATTCAGGATAGGTATACAAGTGGTCATTGTACAGGTAAAGTTTGAACTTCCCTTTGGTCCCCCTTTGCCTGGTTTGATATCAGGTACCCTTATTGATGTTGTGTCCCCCTTCCCACCCCGGCAATATCTCACTACTGCCAATCTTTTTCTTATAGTGTTATGGTAAATGTTCAGAGTCCACTTATGAGTGAGAACATGTGGTACTCTGTTCTTTGTTTCTGTGATAGATCTGTTTGACAAACTCTAAATCCATCCAAGTTGCTGTAAAGTTTATATGTTTGCCCTTCTTTATGGCTGCATAATATTCCATTGTGTATATGTACCACATTTTTTTTTATCCAGTCCAGCTTTGATGGGCAACACGGTTGGTTCCATATTCATTCTTACATGTTTAAATGTTAGTCATTTTCAAAGTACTCTCTGTTTGATGCAGTACACCTACTGAGATGTTTTTTCCGTTTCTGAAAACAGTTTTAGAACTCATCAATTTTGATGCCTTTTAATGCTTCTGCTATTTTTTGTTTCACCTCTTCCACATCGACAAAATGTTTCCCTTTGAGGAGCTTTTTCATCCAAGGAAACAAAAAAAAAGTTGTTCAGGGCAAGATTGGGTGAATGGGGGGGCTGGGGCACAAGGGTCATGTAAAAAATAACCCCAGCTGCTCAGGATGCTGAGGCAGGAGGATCACCGGAGCCCAGGAGCTGAAGAGGAGCCTGAGAAACATAGAGAGACCTCGTCTCTACAAAAAATAAAAATAAATAAACAAATTAGCAGGGCATGGTGGCGCACACTTACTAGTCCCAGCTACTTGGCAGGCTGAGATGGGAGAATCGTGTGAGCCAAGGAGTTTGAGGTTGCAGTGAGCTATGATCATGCCACTGCACTCCAGCCTGGGTGACAAAGGAGATCCCCATCTCTAATAATAACAATAACAACAATAATAATAATAATAATTTAAAATAATTTTAAAACAAATTTTAGAAAGTGAATCCTTTGGAGAATTAGCAGGTGAGTGGTGAGCTTGGTAAGTCACTAAGAGTTTTTAAAAGATTGTCTTAAAATTTTGTAATATCTTTGACATCATCTCCTTCAACACCAGAGCATTCACTCATGCCACAAAGCTTGATGGTTCAACCTTCATAACACATTTTGTAAATCACCTGTGTTTCCGTTTCCTCTACCAGCAACCTAGTTCAGCATCTATGTATATTTATTCTCCTGTGGACTGTTGGGATTACCTCCCTGTTCAATGCAGCCTCTACACAATTGCCAACTGTATTCTTAAACCCAACTTTGGCCATCATCTCTCTGTGATAATTTCATTTGCATAGTGTATTACATTTTACCTAACAATTTTTATATGCTTTAATTATAACAAGAATTCTTGTTGTTAAGGTAACTGGTATGGTTATTAACTCCAGTTTCAAAATGAAATGGAAACTAGAAAACATAGGCAACTTTGCCCAAAGTCATTGAACTAAGTGGCAGAGCCAGAACCTGCAACCAATGTCCTCTGACTACAGATGTTTCTGGCTATTTATTTAAATTTAGAGTTTCTTTAATATTCTTCATGGGGTGGAGCTGGCAGTTTTGTCATGGGAAATGTGTTGAGTTCCAGTATTTTGTTCCAAATGCTTTTGAAGATAAGTAGTGACAATTGCTAGAGGGGAGAGAAGGAGTAAGGAGCTCTTAAGATTATTCTACATTGAGACAGCAGAAGATTGAATGCCTTTTAAAGTATATAGCTTATAGTTTTCGTACTTATTTTTGCTTTTCCTTGTGTTAGGCAAACTTATATGAACTCTAGTTGGAAAAAATACATTACTAAAATATTTCCCAAATGAGCTTAAGCTAAGAATAACCATTTGACTATTCAGAGAGAACTGAAAATGTGATTTCTCTGAACATAGACTATTCAGGAGAGAACACATCCAGTTAAATAAACATGTGAATCCTAAATCTTAAATAGATTAGGAATAATTGTGGTCTACTCAACCACTTCTGTTCAAAATATATTCAGACATAAAGAGATACTGTCTTTTAGCACTACAGATAGAACATTTACGTATCCATGATATTAATTTACCAAGTACTAAATATTGATAGGAAATACTTAACCAGGTTGCATCCTTTAATTGTTCTGGTGGATAAACTTGAGGCTACTATACTACTTAATCTCTTAACCAGTGTATATTTTTAAAATATACACTTTGAGGCAAATTTTTAAGAATGTCTGCTTTTTAAAATCCATGACTACCTCTCAATTTGGGAATTCATGAGATTTTAATAAAAATTAATTGAATTGTCATAGAAAGGCTGAAGCCAGACAAAATAGAAAATGTTACTTTCCCATAAACCTTCATAGGCTTGTTTGCTGTATTGTGTTTCTAGCAAACGTCTTTTTAAAAATCACGGAGAAGAGTCCTTGGCTATGAGCCCTGTGGTTCTCATTAGAATGGATCCCTCCCAATGACACACCTGGTACCTGATATCTGCTGCAAGCACAAAGGCCAAACCCTGCAAACCTACACTGAGTGCAGAATCTGGTCTATGCATGGTAGCGGGTAATAATGAGGTGGGCTGCCGAACTGTAATTGCAGGTCACTGAGAGGTATCCATGAAGCCTCGATAGCCTCCAGCAGGAAGCTTGTCATTGCTCATACTTAGGTCATAATGATTTATCAACTTGAGGATCATCAAATTCCCAAAACCAGACATTTTACATACTCTGCCTTTTTGTGAAAGGTACTGTCATTTACTTTGCCTTAATAACCCCTTACGTTGATGGAGTTGGTTAATCTGATATGGCAGCATGTGAATTTTCCAGCATCTGAGGAGCGTGTTAATTAAATACCCCTAACAGCCTGGAAAATATTGATGTATTCGTCACTCTCTTCTCAACTAGAGAGGGAGCTGAAGGAGGAGGGTTCATAACTTGGTTACAACCTTCCCCAACTTAGAATACTTTCTAATAGGAAATAGCTGATGGCGAAGAGGCAAAGATGCAGAAAAGCCATAGAATTATATGCCTTGTAGTCATTCACTTGAAAAAAAATTATTGAACACTTACTGGGCTCAGACGCTGGGAATATAGAGATATGCCAACCACAATTTCTCAGGAACTTCCCTTTCTATCAGATCTGCATCATGAGTTTACATCTGGATGAGCACAGAACTGTTCCAAATGAAATATAAAATATTCAGGGCCATCCCAACAACTGACAATTCCATTTCTTTTACTTAGATGTGTAAGGCTGTATATATTTAGTACCGAGAGAGTATGCGTGGCCCTAGTTTTAATATCAACAAAATCTAAAGATGGACTAAACAATCCCATTCTCAAGGAGTGGAAAGAATTTTTTTAGTGTACTCTGCATTTTACTATGTTTTGGAAGAAACATCTAAAAGTAATTTGACTTTTGCCACTTGAAGATCTCCAAAGCAGATTTCTATTCTATTATTTATCATGCTATTTTCATTAATTCGCACATATTATCTCTTCTACTTAGCTATGAGCTCCTTTAAGTGAGGAGTGTGTCAAAAAATATATAAGAAAGAATGGTCTTGATATAGAAGAAAGAATAGTCCTTGCTTTGAGAGGTTATGGTTTAATTAGAGAAGAGGAAATTCAAATGAAGCGAAAGCAACATGTGGGAAGTGAATTTAAAATGCTTTTTAAACATCCTGAAAACAAATGCAAGATAGCATTGTGCTGGGTAAGAGGATACAAACTATGGGTTTCTCTTCATCATTCCTTGTCTTCCAGTATGCTAGCCTAGGCTTTTTCACACAGTGATCCAAGAGCAGCAAGAGGG
Organism: Tarsius wallacei; assembly: GCA_963574415.1. Classification (NCBI taxonomy): domain Eukaryota; kingdom Metazoa; phylum Chordata; class Mammalia; order Primates; family Tarsiidae; genus Tarsius; species Tarsius wallacei. The sequence continues at coordinate 7,426 of CAUYQG010229914.1, forward strand.
TCAACCTCAACGTGCAAACACTTTTTTAAGTCTCTGAAGCCATCATATTTGCTACTTTCCCCTTGGCCAAAGAAAGCCATCTGGCCAAGCTCAGAGTGAATGCTAAAGCATGCTAATAAAAGGTATGGATACAGGGGGACAAACAGCGCGGGGCCCTTACTACAGTCCATCTACCATAGAAAAGTAAGGATTCCCAATAATATCAGCCTCTAATAATTGCATATGCTATGATTCCAGTTGTGTAAAAAATAAAACCCCAATATAACTGCATATGCATATGCAGGTACACACAAGCATAAGAAACATCTAGGAAATACATAAAAATGTGTTAATGCTGTTTAAAATATGCTTCTGTATTTTTTAAATGTTTAAATAATATGTTGCTTTGTACTGTATATTAATTATGTTTTTAAGAAAAAATATCTGGAAGATAATACAATAAAATGTGATTATGTCTGATGTTTAACTTTTTATATTTTTAATATTTTATTTGTATTTTTCTTGTTTTCTATCAAGTATATGCATTTCTCTATTATCAGTTGTATGTGTGTGTGCGTGTGTGTGTGTATGAACTGCATTTTTAAAAATTGATATTGAGTCAGGCCTCTGGTGTACTCCTCCATCTGGTCTTTCCTGTATCATGACACCAGGAAAGAGCAGCTGAAAAGTTGAGTTGATAACAAATTCTTATAAAAAGCAATGTCTTACTTCATCTACAAACCTTGTTTTGAAGTATGCAGCTGTCACTGGTTACCTGCTTGGTTTCTTTTCAGACGTCCTGCTGGATTTGAAGAGGAGTCTCTTTTGTTTGTCTGGTCAGAAGGATCCCTTGAATTTACTGATGCTGCAAACATTCTGAGGCCATTTACAATCTATGAATATCGGGTCAGAGCCCATAACTCCAGGGGCTCAGTGGAGAGTCTTTGGTCATCAGTACGAACTCCGGAAGCCCCTCCTCAAGATCTTCCAGCTCCTTGGGCTCAAGCCACTGGTGCTCATTCAGTTCTGATGAATTGGACAAAGCCAGAATCACCCAATGGCATTATCTCCCACTACCGTGTGGTCTACCAGAAGAGACCAGATGATCTGACATTGAACAGTTCTATTGTGCATGCTTTCACAATGACGGTAAGAACTTAGAAAAAAATAACAGATGCTCAGATGATCTGGTTAATATGTTGAAATTCATTTTCTTATCCACCTTGTCATTTTTCTTCACTTAGGGCTCAAATATATGAAAATCTTTCACATATAAAAAGTAGCAATGTGATCATGGGGATAAAATACTGAGCTGAGTATGAAGAATACTAGGGACCAGGTTGCAGACCAAAACCAATTTATATTATCTCGAGCAAATGCATGAATCTTTTTGCCTGATTTCCATTTCTCATATTCACTAAATGGGAATCATTCAGTGTTTACCTCCATACTTCATAGGGTTCATGGATGAAATTAGACAAAATATTTACTCTTCTACTTCCTCAGTGAGCTAATGATATATATACATACATATATATGAAGTTGTATATGCAAAGTTACGTGCACTACAGCTTAGTAGTGATTTTTTCTAAACTGGTTCCCTCTAGCTCATAAAACAACTTCATTCGGCTCATGTGGCCACCCAGCATTTCCTGAGTCTTTCTTTACGCTCAGCATAACATTATGTTCTATGGGAGATACAGAAAAAGATGATCCCTGTCTCAGGAAGCATTCTGTTTTATAATATTGCAAAGACAAGAATTTTACATAAGAAAAAAATGGGGAAGTGGTCAAGTTAAGTCTTGTCCACTACACTGGGACTTAGATTCCAAACTCCATCACCCATTAGAAATAAACCATAATACAAGAGAGAATGATGCCATATACCAAAAGTGTTAAGCCAGAAATGCTCTCGCGTGTCAGCAGGAAGCCCTCACACTGAAGAGACTTCATGGAGAAGATGAAATGTTGTGGTCTTAGGACTTAAATACATATGGTTTTCAAAATGTGCCAAGACCTTATTAAATATGAAAAATCCTCATTAAAAACAAATGAACAGACAACAGAAAGCATTATTTTCAAAAAGCAAACTATGTTTCTATGTTTCAAATCTAGACAACCCAGTTTACATGAAGGTTATCTTATAGAGTATAGCATTTATCAAAATATCCAAATAATAGCAAATATATTTTCATAAAACTCCAGAAGAATATTTTTAAATGAATAGTTTCAAATGTAATGTGTTCCCACTGTCCCCATACTTAATTTTGTCATATGACTAAAAAATAAGCAACATATTAATGAAGTGCTAATATTTGTAAAACCATTCACTTTTAATAATTTCAAATTGGTACTTTTTTATTTGATACTAAGATATCCTTATGTACTAGGGTCTTTCATACATCTTTTAGATCCTTTATTATGTGCATTAGAGACAGTTTTTTTAAGTGTAGATCTTTTTTAGTAGATATGTGATCCAGGGGAAATTAGTTACTTCTCATTATATCCTCCAAACTCATATTCTAAACTTTCACCCTTAAAGTAAAATTTTTCATGAAAATACTGAAACACTCTTGATAATAGCTTTCTAAATGAGACACCTTTACTTAAATATACTTTTATTGGAGGCACAAGTATTGCAATGATTAAACCTCTGATCTTTTAAAATGTGGCTTTCAGGGGTATGAGCCTAATCATTTAATCTCCCAAAACAGTTCTATTGGAATTCCACTGTGAAATGTCCTATAAGTTATACCTTCTAGCTGGTTTCATTCTAAAACACAAGATTTAAATTATCCGATGAATCCATGAACAAGATTTAAATTATCCGATGAATCCATGAACTCTGTACTTTATTTCATCTTCTAGGCTCTATTTTTATCACATTAAAAAGCTCCTGAAGAAAGGCAAACCTATGGCCCCAAGCTTTAAGCTGCACAGGGCCCTTTACACATAGGCTGTCCCTGACATAGCTTTCATTTTGATGCCCCAGTATTGATGCATACTTCTCCTTCTCCAAAAATTATTCCTTATAATGCTAAAGAGAATAGCCAGAATAATTGAGAAACATTCTATTTTTTGAATGTGTGTATATGCATGTGTGTTCAAAGTGACCCCCCTGAAATCTGGATCTTTGGTCTTATTCTCAAAAGAAGGCTTCATTCAGTTCATTAAGAAAGGTCCTGGCCACATGCAATAACTCACACTTGTAATCCCAGCTATCTGAGAGGCCAAGATGAGAGGATCACTTGAAGCCAGAAGTTCAAGACCAGGCTGGGCAACATAACAAGACACTGCCTCTACAAAAAATTTAAAAATTAGTTGAGTGTGGCAGCATGCACCAGCAGTCCTAGTGATTTGGAAGGCTGAGACAGGAAGATCACTTGAGCCCAGGAGTTTGAGGAAGCAGTGAGCTATAATCATATCACTGCACTCCAGACTAGGTGACAGAGCGAGACCATCTTTTTAAGCAATCAAGGACATCTTTCACAAAGCAATCAGGGCCACTTAGTGACACTCTGGTCACTAAGCCAAGTTTTCAGGGCATCAGGCCACTATGACATTTTATGAACTGACACCTTTGAAAAAGGTCATCAGAAAAATAAAAATATTGAGTTTCATATATTCCTACATTTCCTGTGTAGGAGATTGTGTGCAATTTTTTGTTAGAAAAAAATATATTAAAAAAATTATAAAGATGGCGGTTCTACCACTTATCCAGTGTTCTATATTCCTCACCATCAAAGAAGAATTTTCTTTTATACTAGCCAAATCCCCTCCTGTAATTTAAGTCTGTCTCTTTCTGTTCAGAAGAGCATGATTTCTCTGTGCGCTAGTGCAATGGTGCTTCAGGGTTGAACAAATTATTGACAATTCAATCCAATTTGGCAAATAGTCATTGAGTACTATATTCAATGTGTCAATACTCAATACTACATTCAACTGTATTGTTGCAGTTCACTATGAGACTGGGCCCTTGGGCAGAGCAGAGACCTTGAGAAGATAAGAAATCAGTACTGAGGCATAGCCTATTAATATTGGGCATTTGGGGTTTCTAAGCTTCTGGCTGCTGAATTTCTGCTGCTCATGTTTAGAACCCCATTTTATTTTAATTTTTTTGTATAAATGTAAGGAGTACAAGTGCAGTTTTGTTATATGCATATATTGTGTAGTGCTAAAGTCTTGGATTCTAGTGTAACCATTGCCCAGAAAATGTACAGTATACCCATTAAGTTATTTCTTATCCCTCACCCTCCTACCACTTCCACTCTTCTGTGTCCTCAGCATCTATTATTCTACATGTGTTATCCCTGCATACACATTAGTTAGCTCCCACTTATAAGTTAGAATATGCAGTATTTGACTTTCTGGTTTTAAATTATTTCATTTAAGATAATGGCCTCCAGCTCCATCCATGTTGCTATAAAAGATATAATTTCATTCTTTTTATGGCTCAGTAGTATTCTACTGTGTGTGGGTGTGTGTGTGTGTGTATACCATTTTCTTTATCTAGTCATCTATTGATGGACAACTAGGCTGATTCCATGTCTTTGCTATTGTAAATCATGTTACAATAAACATATGAGTGTAAGTATCTTTTTATATAATGATTTTTCCCCCTTTGGGTAGATACATAGTACTAGGGTTGCTGGATCAAATGGTAGTTCTACTTTTAGTTTTTTGAGAAATCTCCATAGTATTGTCCACAGAAGACAACTTTGTTTTAAATTTCTTTCCAAGTAACTTCTTGGATCTACTTATTATTTCTCTGATTCCTCTAACAGTTAAACAACTCTGCTGTCTCTTCCCTTTTTGTATCAGCTCTAGAAAATATTTCAATTTTTTGTTCATTGACCACTCTGGCTGAAATTCTCTAGAACAAAGGAACTGCAGTACCCTCTCCATTAATGAGGCACAGAGTCCATCCCCATGGTCACAGGACTGCAATTAAATCTGCAGGCTCAAGAGGTATTGCTGATGTTCCTCATTTGGTCTCTTGTTTATAAAGATCTCATCTCTGCACAAGGGGCCACCAATAAATTGCTCATGGTGTGGTGCCATCTTTGGCTTGTCCCAAGGTCCCCCCAGAGTTGTTTATAGACAGGTGGATGTTGATGGGAGAGCCACATAAGACAGGTGGAACGGAGGCATGAGTTCTGCTTGTGGTGGCAGTGGATGGAGATGTGGCAGTAGGGGCCCTCCATGGGGGTGACTAGCGTATGTGTTGGCAGGAACAGCAGCAGCAGCAGCAGCAGAGGCAGCAGGAGCAGAGAAGAGGGAAAAGTGTGGGTTTTAATGCATCACTAGCTTCTCTCCCAAGCTCATGAACAGTTTCATCTCTCTTTGGGTCTTCTAAAGGGAAGAGAGAGATACCAAGATTCTTAGAGTTTTTCCAGACCAATACCCTCTACTACTGAAAACAGGCTTTAGTTAGAAGGCCTTAAACTGTCTTCCCAGTTAGCTCTGTGATGAATTGTGTGTTGTCAGGAAAGAAACTGTATTTAGCCTTGCTTGGCATGCAAGAGTTCCATGGTGGTATTTACAGGGAACACTCCTGGCAAGGTTGGCGAGACTGCTACCACCATTCGGGTTTGTTTGCTTTTTCTCACTGGCACCTGCCATTGTGCTGGCAGAAATAAATCCCAGAATTTGGGATTTAAAGGCAAAGGGGGTTTACCTATTAGTGTGTGCTTTAAGTATATCCCTGCTTGCCCCAGAGGGTTATAAAACATCAAGCCCAGACCATACATTTGCCCAGTACCCTGAAAGATAAATGGTGAAGAATCAAACATAAGGTGCTGAGGGATAAGCAAATTATATGGGTCACTAAAAATTGGCTTCTAATCTGGGCATAAAATCAGGAATTACAGACTCTAGTTTCTAGGTTCTACTTGCCAAACTGCCTTTCCCAATGTCAAGGAGGTAGTCAACATTTCCTTTCATTGTCTCAAATCTCTCTGCCATTAAGTAGATATGTGACAAATAATAATAATAATAATAAAATATGAGATTTTCATGTTATGGAGAGTTTGTGTGTAAATTGATGAAATCATTTTTAGCCTCATTTTCATTTTGGCTTATCATAACATAAAATATTATTGCTCTTTACATATGATCTTAAATTAGTTGTAGCTCTTAAAATTTGATGATTCTTAGCCATTCCTCCCCAGATCCATTAATTAGACAACAGAACTTCTTTGGGAAATGTAGTTCTCTAAAAGGACTCCTTTGGTGACTATCTTTCTAATGCGAAGAAAAATGTGATCATAAAAATAATTACCATATTTTCTGTGTCAGTCCAATAAGCTGAGATTTTCAATTTATAACTGTCATTATTTCTTTTATATTAAAAATACAAAACAATGACTACCTGTTGACTCAACCCATGTTTTTAATTGTAATGATATATTTGGTTTGACATTAACTTTTTATTTACTAGCCTTTTAAAATCTTTATCCTTATTTTCTAATAATACCCTGCCAGTCAAAATGCATATTAAATCTTCTTAAACTCTATATAACTATTTCTTCAAAAGAACTTCATTTTTCTCCAACTACTTTATTCTAATCAGCTCCATCAGGACTCCTTTGCTCACCCCTCAGTGATATCTAAGGTAGGTTCCATGGTTTTCCAGTCACTTCAATAACAAAGACTAACCCAACTAGCAATCAAAATTCATCTCAGATGGGCTATTTAAAAATCCAGTCTAAATCAAAACCTGTCCTGTGCTTAGGGACCTACAATGGGGATGAAAGAGCATAGTCATGTTTCTCCTTCTTCAGTTCACTCTTCTTCTCCTCTTATTTATAGTCCCAGGATCATTAAGGAAAAAGAGAGAATTAGACAAAAAGGAGCAATAAAATTGTTCTAATCCATCTACTTATTGATTTCTGTGGGGCAGGTGCCTCATGGGATTTTCTTTGTAGGTTATATGGTGATCCCCATAGGAAATTCCATGCCTCACACTTCCCCGATGCAGGCAATATACTCTCTGACTAATGACTTATACCCCTATCCTTTACTGTCCCAGAGGTTCCCCAGTCCCAACCTGTTTTTCCTTGGGGTTCCCAATATCAAGCAGCCAGTATTAGGTCCTATCATGTTGACAAAACTCATTCCTTTCTTAGTATCTGCTAGGCCTGCGGAGAACTTGTTCCACTAAATGATGAAAGCAAGTTTGTCTAACACTGCCTTCTCTACTTGACCTACCATCCTGGGTGAGACCCAGCCAGTCTCCCAACTTCAGAATTCATTGATTAAGAGGCAGGTATTAGCTTCTGTGTTAGGTCATGACCCCAAAATTCTGGGATCACATAAGGATCTCAGAAAACACTTTTCCACTCTAGTCACTGCATCCAAATTGCCCTATGAGCCTCTTCTGCTCAGTAAGAAGCTTCCTGCATTGGGTGGACTGTCCATCTCACCTTTCTTGCAACACACCCAATTTCTTCGAGTAGCTTTTTTTTTATATTCCTCATATGCCTTGAAAAAGGGTTGTGAAAGAATCTCATTCCCTCCTCCAAGTGGGAAAGACATACCCAAAGCCTCTTCTCTTTAATTGTTCACTAATTTGGATCTTCTCTTAAATGGGTGGTCTATATAGATCTTCAGGAGAAGATGGGGCTTGAAGGCATTAAGGCTGGTTTTTTGTTTTGTTCTGTTTTTGTTTTTTGTTTTGTTTTCTGTAAATCCTGCAGTGATATGTCTAGCAGCTCCTGTAGAGTTACTTATCACCAGTTTTTCTATGGTATACTCATTACTCAATACTGTCCCATTTCATGTCTTGTTATATGCCCCATCATCTTTCTAGTGCTCAAGTCAGATTTTCCTTGAGTCCTCCCTCTTCTGTACCTCCACATCTAATCCTTCACTAAGCCCTTTCAGCTCTACTTCCAAACTGTGTCTTGAATCCTTCCACTTGGAGACCACATTAGGATCGTCACACATGTTGATCCCTCCTCCTGGAAGGATCATGCCCCTGTACTTCATCTGTCCTCCTTTTTACACATCAAATCTGAACTAAAATATTACTCATCTCACAGGGTTGTTGCAATGGCTAACGAATTAATGCATATGCAAAGAACTGTAAGTGGTAATATAAGTAGACTGTAAAACTTTAGAGGTTCTGTTCTTTGGAATAACAAAAGCTGGAATAAATTAGTAGATATAGATAATGTTCTGGTTTGTACAGACAACTGTACTAATTTGATCATGAATAAAAACATTTAAATTTGCAAGCTCAGACTTTTGTTGCAAGGTGAGGAACACTTAAAACAAGGTTTTTTCATTCATAACCAAATTAGTACAGCTTTTTGACACCACACTGTCAATTTCCAGGTAATTTCCCAAGTGCTGGATTAGGTTCTATTTTCTTTCTAAATTGCTTGGAGCAAGAATATACTATTTTTTTTCTTTCTGAGGTTTATTACTGTTCTATCCCTGCCATCCCACTAACATCTCATGCCTGCTACTCTAAGAGCCTTCCTTGGGAGATTTCCACCCTGTATGTAGTTTTGTTCACCTGACATGACACTCATAGGAACCTGCCCTCTCCCTTGGATCTGTGATCATATCAGCAGAACAGGATGAGGTCTTCTGGTCACACACACACTTCCCAACATATTCTGCCAAACTGGTGTCTTTCGACTTCACTTATGCCAAATAGCAGTCATGAAGGGCAGTTGGTTAGGAGACTGATCTTTGGGTCAGATATATTGCTATTTTCTGGCCTTTAACCAAGTTAAAAGAAACTCTATTTAGATATCCAAGAATCCCATGGAGCCTTGTCAAAAAACATATATGAAAGTAAAGTGAACTAGTCCCCATACTAACAGGCCCAGGCCATAAATTCAGAATATATGCCATTTAGCAGAGACAGCAAGCTGTAAATGGCAGTGAAGGGCAGAAGTTAATTGAACTACTCTGCTCTTGTCACAAGTGGAAAGTGCCACCACCTGAGACAAGATGGCTGCCCCTGAAGTACCTATTACAGCCAAGAGATCATATCCTTAGCTCTGCAAGGGCTTATGGGTGAGGGGGAAATCATACACAGATGACCAATTTTTTTATGGTTCACAGCCGATCAAAGTGAAATTCAGCAGCTGTTCAGGACAAGTGACCACTGTAACGGCTGTAATATAACCTACTAAATAGAGAGGGAATTGCATTAGAGCAAGAGGTTAGCTGTGATTATCGGCAGGTGAGTGCTTTATTGAAGTTGAAAGACCATTAACATTGATAGAGTAATTATTTCAACTTGAAAGTAATTACCTTGATGGGTGATAACTTCTCTAGTGTTCCCAGATTTGATTGGGCCAAACAATTGTGAGCTCCTGGAGCCTAGAAAAATATTACAACAATACTGTGATTTTTAAATTACTGAAACCACTGTTGGAATATTCTAATTATGCCGAACAGTGAAAAGATTTTGCCTTACACAAGCTAGTGACCTCTCATGTAGAGAGAGACATTTGCTTTTTAATGCAAATGCAATGACCCACACCCACCACCTGTGAATACATATGTGATGGGTTTGCAAATGAATCTTTTTATCTCAATATAATTTTAAGGTGAAATATCTTGTTAGCGCTTTGCCTGGGTATCACTAAGCTAGAACTGCTGACACTGTTGATCGTATGTATGAACTGGGAGGCTTCAGAATAGCAACTCTCTTCTGTCTTTGTCATAGAGGGTTTACATTTGTATACATTACATATTTTGATAATGACCTCACACAAATTGGAATTTCTGGATGCCATGTGCTGTGGATCCCAAATTTCAGACATTATCTAGCTATGTAATTCAGTTAAGTAGCTTTCTTGCTTGATGTTATGCAACTCTACTACAAATGCACCACTGTCAGGATGTTTGCTGTTTATCTCCACTGGATATCAGCAAACAAAATGAAAGTTGAAAACCCAGGCTATTGCTTCTCTGAAATCTCATAAATATATGAAAATTGCAAGTTATTTGCAATTGAGGACAGGGGCACATCAAAACTAACTTGGTGATCAAGACGAAGAAATATTGCTGGGCTCTTCCATTAATCAGTTGTCCACCACATTTCTCTTTTGAGAATCTATTGTGCCAGAAGCCACAAAAGATACAGACAAAGAAGAAATAGTCTCTTCTCTCTGGAACTTGTGGTGTATTTGGAGAAGGAATTTGAAAAGAAACAAATTACAATATGACAAGTAATCATTCGGTCATGCATAGGCATTGATTGTTCTTATAAATACTTAAAAGAATTTTGAAGGACCATAACGTATACCCCTGATTCCAAACCCAGCACTCATCCTACCGAAACACAAACCATTGACAGAATGAACACAGGCATCATGATTCTTAGTCATGTTGTCAGAAAAGATGAATGTGACATCACCTTAAAGTTCCTGGATGATTCCTTAGACCTTTCTATCATCTTGGCAGGGTTTGATCAGATGATCAGCCAATGAATGACTATCTTTTTGGCAGCACTTCCCGGGAGTTTTTTCTAATCAAAATCTCAGACTCTCCTAGGGACAAAACACGTTTCTACTTGTTGTCTATGAGCCAGTAAAGAATGTTTTACCAAGCAGTTAATGGGTTTCCTCTCTCTCTCCATCTCAGCTCTGAATTCCTCTCCATAGACTAAGTTGTTGGGTCTCTCTTTCAGAAATAACCAAAATGCAGAAATGCCTGCCACGCCAAAAGACATTTGCCAGTTGAAAAATAGCTGACTTGAATTTGGTAAAAGAGTGAGGGTTTGAGATGGAACCATACCACTCAGAAAAATGATACGAATTTATGAATTGAATTGCAAATCTTGCCATTAGACCAACCAAAGAGTAACGAAATCTGACCGATCTGACAGCACATCAGAGCTCTTAGCACAGCAGGCTCACCATGTGTCATATATGGCCAGGCTAAAGATTGTATTAAGGAGCCCCTTAGGTACTCTGAATTTAAAATAAGTGCAATAACTCATTTTTAAGCATTTTATATGATACTTGAATTATTAAATATTCACATTACAAAATCAGAGCGTTTTAATCCATTCAAAAAGTTGCATTGTCTAACTCTAAAAGATAATGGTCATGTCTAGATAGTAAAATTATAGTATATTTTAAACGGATGTAAATGTTACTTTTTGACAAGATACAAGTAATGAATTTTATCATATAAGTTCCTATTGGGTGATTATGATACAGAGTTTTATTTTTGCTAAAGCAATTACTAATGTCATGGCTGGATACCTGTGCCCATTAGTGGCTGGTTCTGTGTTTTTTTAGGATGGTTATTGATCTCTTGCTGAGCTGAGATTCAAGTTTTATGCCAGATAGCTTGATTAATGGGTTGGTTTCTATAAGTGGACTGAATGGGGATAGAAAGCAGGGGCAGCCTGCTCTGCCAACCCCAAATCCGTCAAGACGCATAGCTCATTATGAAACAGTTATCAAGGATACATGAAAAATTAATTGGACTCAGTTTGATTCTGAAAAGAATCGGCTTTCTACTTGGCGCCCCCCCCCCCAACTCTTTCCAGATGTTGTGCGCCAGCCCCTGGAGAAACAGCAAAGGGAGATGTATTAATACATTGTATTGATTAGATCAAGACCCCTGACAGTTATTTGTAGAGATACCATCTGGCTGCTGTTCGAATTCCTTCACCAAAAACAGGACGTGACATGTTATTAATCTCAACTCTCTAAGTATAGACAGTTGCCTTTTCTGCTAAACCGCATTTTACCATTCCGTAGGAGATGGAGGCAGACCTGAAGGGTGCAGAAATTAAGGTTATTACACAAATTGAGCCATATGGTCCAAATATTTCAGCAAGAAAATTGCCAGGCAATAAAAATTGCTCCTGCCTTCCTAATGGTGTAAATTACAGTTTAACCATGGCTCTAATGATGTCCTTCTGCCGCGCTTAACTACTGTTACATGAAGGACATTGTTTTAAAAATATAAAAAACAAGTAAATGCCAGCAGCGTGTTTTACAATCTGTTAGTGTGTCATTAAGAACACTGTCAGAATTACATAAACATAATGGCAGGCAACACAGCATACAAAAGAACTCGCATGGAAATAGAAAGTGTCTTGAAAACTCTGTTTATTATCTCTGGAATGTCAAGATCATGGTCCCCTCTGGAAGTTTTCCAGGGAGAAAAGCCCTCTCTGTCCAGTGCTTTATTCTAATTCTCTTGTATGTCCCAGTAACAGTGCTTTCTAAACAAAGTATCACAACTCACAGTGTGCCCAAATACACATCTAGCACCACAGCCCTGTCTATAGTATATATAAAAGGTGAAACAGATCAGGTGGAGAAGAGATAACCAATTTTAAACTAAGTAACAGAAGTTGACCTTTTCAAGTATTTCTGCTATAGAGCAGAAGAGTTAAGACTCCACTATCCTCCTTAACGATGATATCTAATACTGTAAGTACAATTTCTGCCATATTTCTATTGATTTCCTCTATTCTCGGGATTTACCCTCCACCCAGCCTGAGCCAAAACTCACTTCGCAATTATATTCGTCTAAGTAAACCTAACATTTTTCCCCCAACATTTCCTTGGGCTATCAGGTATACCCCGATGGTATTCTGACTACCCTGGCGCATATACTATATGAAATACTATCTCCTCCATACACTCATTTATCTACCTTACTGCAGTCATGCTAATAGTCTTTATAGTCTGAGAAGCTTTTGCCTCAAAACGAGAGGTCTTAGCAGTTGAATTACCAGCTACAAACCTTGAATGACTTCATGGCTGCCCCCCACCCTATCATTCATTT
>CAUYQG010229915.1:0-11549 GCA_963574415.1 Tarsius wallacei
CAACCTGCTGGGCTCTGGTGATCCTTCCGCCTCAGCCTTCCATGTAGCTGGAACTATAGATGTGCGCTACCACGCCCGGCTAATTTTTTTGATTTATTGTAGAGATGAGGTTTCGCCTACCCAGGCGGGTCTCGAACCCGCAGGCTCAGGCAATCCATTCACAATAGCCACAAAAAAAAAAAAAAAAAAAAGAAATACCGCGGCATCTTCCTAACCAGAGAAGTGAAAGATATTTACAATGAGAACTACAAAGTGCTGCTCAAAGAAATCCAAGAAGACACGAACAAATGGAAAAATATTCCATGCTCATGGATAGGAAGAATCAACATTGTTAAAATGTCTGTCCTACCAAAGGCAATCTACAGATTCAAAGCAATACCCATTAAGTTACCAACATCATTCTTCTCAGACCCGGAAATGTCAATACAGAAATTGATATGGAAACATAAACAACCATGAATAGCCAAAACAATACTTAGCAAAAGAAACAAAGGAGGAGGTATCACACTTCCAGACTTCAAACTTTACTATAAGGCTACAGTAATCAAAACAACCTGGAATTAGTACATGAACAGGCACATAGACCAATGGAACAGGATAGACATTCCGGAAGCAAAGCCTCAATTCCTCAACCAACTCATCTTTGACCAGGCCTCCAACAACAACTACCGGGGAGAGGAGAACCTATTCAGTAAATGGTGCTGGGAAAACTGGCTGACCACATGCAGAAGATTGAAACAGGACCCCTACCTATCACCATGCACAAAAATTAACTCTAAATGGATCAAAGACCTCAACGTAAAACCTCAAACTATAAGAACCTTAGAAAATGCAGGAGACACCCTTATGGAAATTGGAACTGGCAACCAATTCCTATTCAGAAGGCCAATATGTTAAGAAATAAGATAGACAAGTGGGATCTCATCAAACTAACGAGCTTTTGCAAAGCAAAAAAACCCGTCAAGAGAGCAGGGAGACAGCCTACTGATTGGGAAAAAATATTTGTCAACTGTATATCTGACAAAGGCCTAACATCTAGGATCTACAAGAAACTCAAACGTACCGAAAGGGAAAAAAACAAAGAGCCCCTTTAAAAAGTTGGCAAAAGACATGAATAGACACTTCTCAGAAGAAGATATACTGGCAGCCAACAGACACATGAAAAAGTGCTCAGCCTCACTCATCATCAGAGAAATGGAAATCCAAACCACATTGAGATACCACCTAACCCCTGTAAGAATGGCCATCATTAATAAAACAAACATAACAGATGCTGGCGAGGATGTGGAAAAAAGGAACGCTTCTACACTGCTGGTGGGAATGAAAACTAGTGCAACCTCTTTGGAAGACAGTGTGGCGATTTCTAAAAGGACTAGAAATTGACCTTCCATATGACCCAGCAATTCCCCTATTGGGAATATACCCAGAGGATCTGAAATCATTCTACTAAAAAGATACCTGCACACGTATGTTTGTTGCAGCTCTATTCACAATAGCAAAAACATGGAACCAACCATGTTGCCCATCTAAGCTGGACTGGATAAGGAAAATGTGGTACATATACACAGTGGAATATTATGCAGCCATGAATAAGGACAGATACATGGACTTCGCAGCAACTTGGATGGATTTGGTGTCGATCATACTTGGTGATCAATCACAGAAACAAAGAACAGAGTACCATATGTTCTCACTCACAAGCGGACCTTAAACAATTATAATACTATAAGAAAGTGTTTGGTAGTAATGGGAGTGGGGGTGGGATTGGCAGTTGAGGAAAACTGCTAGGGAAGGGAGGTACAAGTGTACCTGCATAATCAATGTTTGTATACCTAACCCTGAATTGTACCCCACATCTTATAATAATAATAATAAAAAAAAAGATTTAAGTAAAGGGAAAGACATAGATGTCTTAGCTAGGAAGCCAGAAAATGTAACAATATCAATTTTCTTTTAGCCTATAAATTAAATACATTCCCTGTCAAAAAACAAACAAAAAAAGAAATTCCTCTTGAGCTGTGACACCATACCAAGAAATGGACTGAAATTTCAATACCTGTTTTAGAGCCCCAAACTTAATGTCTTATTATGTTTTAATTCTTTTATTTTTTAAATTGACACATATTAATTACATATGTTTATGGGGTACATAATGAATTTCTAAACACACCTTAAACACTTGTCTTTTGTTTGTGTTAGGAGCATTCAAAGTGCTTTCCTAGCTATTTGAATGTATAAGAACGGGGGACCACAAAAAAAAAAAAAAAAGGCAGAATTATCTTTTGGGTGGTAGGCCCCTTGTAGTACACTCAGAATTTGTTCCTTCGGATCAAATGGTCAACTAAAGTTTTTATCTGAAAGTTTTGAGAAGGTTGCATCATGATTTGCAGAAAGAACATCTCAAGTTGTGACAAACAGGTGACTGGTTCTTCCTACACCATGACAATGCACCTGCCCATACCATGCTGAATGTTCAGCTGTTTTTGACCAAAATGGCATGACCTTGTGCCCCATCCTACCTATTCACCTGATCTTGTCTCCAGCACCATTTTTGTTTGTTTCCCCGCTGATAAAACTCCTCATAGGGAAGTGTTTTGCCGATGTGGAAGAGGTGAAAAAAAAAATGGCAGAAGCATTAACAGGCATCAAAATTGATGAGCTCAAAAACTGTTTTGAGTAAAGGGAAAGGCATCTCGATAGAAGTATTGCATCAAACAGAGAGTTCACTGAAGTTGGCTGAAGTTTAAACATGTAAGAATAAATACACAATTTTTTATAGATAAATTCCATTTTGGGGGTCCTACTTTGTATATAAACTATTGTTGACTATAGTCACGATGCAGTGGTATAGGACACTAGAACTTATTTCTCATGGCTAGCTGTATTTTGTCTTTTAATCCATTCCTCCTATCTCTTCAACCTCTTATTCTTTCCAGTTTCTAGCAACTACTAATCTACTCTCTGTTTCTATCAGATCAACCTTTTTAGCTTCTGCATTTAAGTGAAAACATACAATATTTATCTTTCTTTTCTAGGCTTATTTCACTTAAACTAATGTCTTATCCTTGTTGCCAAAAATAACCGAATTTCATTCCTCTTATGGTTGAATAGTAATCCATTTTGTATATGTGCACATTTTCTTTATCCATTCATCTGCTGATGGATAAATAGTTGATTCAATATTTTGGCTATTATGAATAAGCTGAGATCAATATGGAGAAGTTAACACGTTTTTGATATACTGATTTCCTTTCCTTTGGGTATACACCCAATAGTAGGATTGCTGGATCAAATGGTAGTTCGATTTGTAGTTTTCCGAACTACTGCAATAGACGATCAATACTGTTCTCCTTAATGAATGCATTGGTTTACACTGCCACCAAGAGGGTATAAGAGTTCCCTTTCCTCTGCATTCTTACCAGATTTTACTTTTGACTTTTTGATAATACACCTAACTGGAGTAAGATGATATATCATTGAGGTTTTGATTTGCATTTGTCTGATAATTAATAATGTTGAACTTTCTTTTTTCTTTTTTTTTTTTTTGGCTATTCATATGTCTTCTTTTGAGAAATGCTTGTTTGATCATTTCTCCATTTTTAATTGGATTTTTTATGTCAAGTTTTTTGAGTTACTTGTGTATTCTGGATATTAATCATTTGTCAGAAGAATCGTTTGCAAATAGTTTCACCAATTCCGTAGGCGTCTTTTCATTCTGTTGATTAGTTCATTTGCTGTGCAGAGTGTTTTAGCTAGGTATAATTTCATGTCTATTTTTATTTTTGTTGCTTGTGCTTTTGAGGTCTTTTTTGTAAACTATTTCCCCAGATCAATGTCCTGAAGCATTTCTGTTATGTTTTCTTATATTAGTTCTATAGTTTCGGGTCCCACATTTAAGTGTTAAATGCATTTTGAGCTGATTTTTGTATAAGTTATGGGAAAGGAATCTAGTGTCACGTCTCTGCATATGTCTATCTTGTTTTCCAACATAATTTATTGAAGATGCTGTTCTTTCTCCAGTGAACATTTTTGGCAACTTTGTGAAAAATTAGACTATGGATACATGGATTTATTTCTAGTCTCTCTATTCTGTTCCGTATGTCTATGTTTCTGTTTTTAATGCCAGTAGCATGTTGTTTTGGTTACTAGAGCTTTGTAGTATATTTTGAATTTTGGTAGTATGGTGAATCCAATTTTTCTCTTTCAGCTTAGGATTGCTTTGACTATTCAGTGTCTTTTGTGGTTTCATTTAAAATTTTTTTTCTATTTCTGTGAAGAATGTCAATGATATTTTGATAGAGATTTCATTAACTGTTTAGATTGCTTTAGGTAGTGTGGTCATTTTAACAATATTAATTATTCTATTTCATCAACATAAAATGTCATTCCATTTTTTGTGTTTTCTTTAATTTCTCTTGTCAGTGTTTCATACTTTTCCTTGTAGAGAACTTTCACCTTTTGGTTAACTTTATTCATAGGTAATTTATTTTTATTTTTTTGTAGCTACTATAAATGGAATGTCTTCTTGATTTCTTTTGCGGCTACGTTTCATAGTTGTTATATATAAATTGATATGCTACTGATTTTTGTATGTTGATTTTGTATCCTGAAACTTTACTAAATTTGTTTATTAGTTCTAAGAGTTTTTTCATGGAGTGTTTAGTTTTTTCGATATATAGGATTATGCTTTCTGCAAACAAGAAAAATTTCACTTTTTTTTTTTCAATTTAGTTGACCTTTATTTTTTTTTATCTTGCCTAACTGCATTGGCTAAGACTTCAAATACCATGTAGACTAAAACTGGTGCGTATAGGCATTCTTGCCTTGTTTCCATTCTTAGAGTAAAAAGTTTTAGCTTTTCTCAATTTGCTACAATATTAATTTGGAGTTTGTCATATCTGGCCTTTATTATATTGAGGTACATTATTTCCATACCTCACTTGATAATTTTTATCATGAAAAAATGCTGAATTTTATGCAAAGTTTTATATGCATCTATTGAAATGATCATACGGTTTTTGTCTTTCATTCTATTGATGTGATGTATCATGTTCTCTAACTTGCATATGTTGAACCATCCTTGTATCTCTGTGTTAAATGCCATTTGATCATGGTGTTTAATCTTTTTGATTTGCTCTTGGATCCTGTTTGCTGATATTTTGTTAAGGATTTTTGCTTCATGTTTATCAGAGACATTGATCTATAGTTTTGTTGTTGATGTTGTGTTCTTTTCTGTTTGTTGTAACAAGGTTATGCTGGCCTTGTAGAATAAGTTTGAAATAATTCTCTCCCCTTCAATTTCTTAAAATAGTTTGAGGAGAATTGTAATTATTTCTCTAAATTGTGTTAGATTTCAATAGTGAAACCACCTGAACCTGGGCTTTTCTTTCTTGGGAGATATTTTTATTAGTAATTCAATCTCATTACTTGTGATTGATCTGTTCAGGTTTTCTATTTCATGTTGGTTGTATGTATACAGAAATTTATCCAATTCCTCTATGTTTTCTTATTTTCTGTCATACAATTTTTGTGATAGTCTGGATTGATTCTTTGTATTTCTGTGGGATCTATTGTGATCTCTCTTTTTTTGTCTCTGATTTTATTTATTTGGGTATTCTTTATTTTTTCTTAGTGTAACTAATAAATTGTAAATTTTGTTTATGATTTCAAGAAACAAACTTTTTTGAATTTAGAGGAATTTATTTTTATTCATAATTATGCATAATCAGCACCACCTTTTCCAAAACTTTGTCATCACCCAAAACCAATAAGCCATAAATTCTCATACTTTTCTACCCCATCCCCTAGTAACCTTTAATCTACTGTCTTTATGAATTTGGCAACTCTAGGTATTTCATATAAGTAGAATTGCAATATGAGTCTGGCTTATTTACTTACTATAACATTTTCATCATCCATCCACATGGTAGCACATATCACAAATTAATTTCTTTCTTTGGTTGAATAATATTACATAGTATGTTTTCAGACCTTTTGTTTATATCTTCATCTGTTGATAACACTTGCATTGCTTCCACTTCCTGGTTATAGCAAATAATGCTTGTTTTCAGTTCCTTTTTTATACCTGATTGTGGTATTACTGGATCATATGGCAATTGTATGTTTAATGTTTTGAGTAGTACCAAGATTTTCTACAGTGGTTGCGTCATTTTTCATTCCAACCAGCAATGTATGAGAATTTCAATGTTTCCACATTCCCAGTAACACTTGAGATTTTCTATTTTTAATTTTTTTTCACACTAAGCAGACATCCTGGTTGCTGTCAAATAGTACTATATTGTAGCTTTTATTTGCATTTCCTAATGATTAATGTTATTCAACACCTTTTCATGTGCTTATTGGCCATTGATATATATTCTTTGATCAAATGTCCATGCAAGTCTTTTACCCATTTTTAAAAATTGAGTTGTTTGTCTTTTTGTTGTTAAGTTATAGGAATTCTTTTGATATTCTGGATGCTAAACTTTAATTAAATATGTGATTTGTGAGCAGTTTTCCCATTCTGTAAGTTGTCTTTCCACTTTGTTGATAATCTCCTTTGTACAAACATTTGAAATCTTGATGCATTCCAATTTATTCATTTTTTTCTTTTTTCTTCATGCTTTTGGAATCGTGAAAAGAATCAATGGAAAATATAAAATTTATGAAGACTTACACCTATTTTGTTCCTGATAATGTTATGATTTTGGCACTTACATTAAAGACATTGATCTATGTTTTGAGGTAATTTTTGCATAAAGTGTGAAGTAACGTTCCACTTCTATTCTTTTGTATGTACAAATTCAGTTGTCTCACTATCATTTTGAAGAGATTATTTTCTCATGGAATGACCTTAGCATCATTGTCAAAAACTAAGTGTCCATAGAGGTATAGGTTTACTTCTGAACTCTCAGTTCTATTCCATTGATCTATATATCTATCCTTATGCCAGTATCACATTGTTTTGGTTAATATATCTATTCATTACATTTTGAAATAGGAAAGTATGTCTTCCGACTTCTTCCGTTCTTCATATTCAAGATCCTTTTGCTACTCAGACTCCTTGGAGTTCTGCATGAATTTAAAAACAGGTTTTCTCCTTTTTGTAAAAATGTGTGCTTGAGTTTTTCCAGGGTTTTCACTGAATATGTAGATCACTTTGGGTAGTTCTGACATCTTAACAATATTAAGTCTTTTTATCCATGAATACTGGATAACAAAATATGTTGCAGTTTTTAGCATACTAAAGTGTTTCATCTCCTTGGATTAATTTTTTCTAGGTGTCTTTTTAAAAATTAAATTGTTAGTGTAATTACTTTCTTATTTTTCTTTAATATTGTTTACTATTACTATATTGAAACACAACTGATTTTTGTGTGTTGACTTTGCACCGCACAACTTTGCTGAATTAATTTCTTAGCTCTCGTTGCTTTCTTGTGAATTCTTTGGGATTTTCTATACATAAGATCCTGCCATCTGTGAATAAAAGTAGTTTTACTTTTTTCTTTTCAATTTGCCATCTAATTGGTCTGGTTAGAACTTCCAGTACAATTTTGAATGGCAGTGATAAAAGTGAACATTACTGTATTTTCCTTATAAATTAATAATGATTTTTAATTCCAACTTATTTATTTTGCCTAAGGGATTATGTACCTTCATACAAAAGCCCTGTCTCTTAAAGTCTCTGATCCTTTGCAGATGCCTTTTCCTTATTTCTTTTTTTTTGAGTTGGAGTCTCACTCTGTCACCCAGGCTGGAGAGCAGTGGCACGCTCACAGTCACTGCAGCCTTGACCTGCTGGGTCAGCCTTCTGACTCAGTCTTCTGCCTCAGCTTTCCAAGTAGCTGGAACTACAGGTATGCGCCACAATGCCCGGTTTATTTTTTGATTTATTGCAGAGACGAGGACTCACCAAGTTGCCCAGGCTGGTCTCAAACACTTGAGCTCAGACAATCCTCTCACCTCGGCCTCCCAAAGTGCTAGAATTATAGGCATGAGTCACTGCTTCTGGCCCGGTCATATGGATTCTTTTTTGGGGGAAAAAAAGATAACAGACTGGATAAAGAAAATGTGATACATGTACATGATGGGATATCATGCAGCCATAAGAAAAGGACACAATCATGGGCTCTACAGCAAATGGGATGGAGCTGGAAATAATCTTACTTAGTGACCTATCACAGAAACAAAGAACTGAATACCACATGTTCTCACTCATACGTGGGACCTGAACATTAATCACAATAGCACAAGGGAGGTATTGGCAGTCGCAGAAAACTACTAGGTAGGGGAAACAGCAACACAAAGGCTATCTAGTACTTAACCAGGGGAAGTGAGGTCCAGTTGGAGGCCCAAACTTCACCTGCATGTAGATTATTTATGTACATAATCCTGACTTGTACTCCACATCTCTATAATAAAATAAAGTTATAAAAAGAAATAAGGGAGCCGGGCTCAGTGGCTCAGCCTGTAATCCCGCACCTTGGGAGGCTGAGGTGAGTGGATTGCCTGAGCCCGCGGGTTCGAGACCCGCCTGGGCAACTTGGCGAGCCCTCATCTCTACAATAAATCAAAAAAATTAGCCGGGCGCGGTAGCACGCGCCTGTAGTTCCAGCTCCTCGGAAAGCTGAGGCGGAAGGATCGCCGGAGCCCAGCAGGTCAAGGCTGCAGTGACTGTGAGCGTGCCACTGCTCTCCAGCCTGGGTGACAGAGTGAGACTCCAACTCAAAAAAAAAAAAAGAAAGAAAGAAAAGAAAAAGAATGCATACAGTAGTATTTCACTCACAAACATTTCACAAGTGAGTAAAATTCATACAAGGTGTTAGATATCAGGTTGTGGATTAGCCTTGCTCTGAGATGAGAATAGTAGCTAAAAGGGCACAAGACAACTTCTAGGTGGTGGTCAATTCAGTTTCTTAGGCTTCTCTAAGTACTCTTATGTGTATAAATGAAGACTTCAGCAAACTGTATCCTGGTCACCAATGCAGTGTCCTCTGTGTATGTTACACTCCAATTATTTAAAAATGTGTATTTTGTTAAAGAAGACAAAAAAAGTCTGACTACATTCTAAAGGCATTGTTTGTCATATTTTTCAAAATAAAGGTGAGGATCCATTGACTCTTACTAGGTAAATTAGCTATTTTTTTCACAGCAGGAAATCCTCAACTTTTAAGAGGAGAGTACAAACTGATCTTATGTTTCCAGCCTAATTTCCCACCACTTGCAAGTATAAATTTTATGTTGTAATTATACTGAAGTCTTGTGGTTGCCTGAATATATATGTACCTCCAAGAACCCGTGTTATATCCAGTCCACTTTCGATGGACAGTAGTGTTGGTTCCATGTTTTTGCTATTGTAAATAGCGTAGCAGTAAATATGCTGGTTCAGGTGTCTTATTTTATAGAATGACTTATGTTTCTCTGGGTATAATCCCAGAAGGGAGATCACTGGGGATCATATGGAAGAAAAATGTCTAGTTCCTTTAGAAATCATCACATTGGCTGGGCGTGGTGGCTCAGCTGTAATCCCAGCTTTGGGAGGCTGAGGTGAGAAGATTGCCCGAGCCCGGGGGTTTGAGACCAACCTGAGCATCTTGGTGAGACCTTGTCTCTAAATTAAATAAAAAAAAAAAAAAAAAAGAAGAAGAAGAAGAAGAAGAAGAAGAAGAAGAAGAAGAAGCAGGAGAAGAAGGAGAAGAAGAAAAAGAAATGATCACATTACTTTCCACAGAGGTTGGACTAGTTTGCACTCCAGCTAACAATGTAGAAGTGGCCCCTTTTCTCCACACCTGTGCCAGCATCTGTTGCTTTCAAAAAACAAACTTTGCTGGGGTTTTTTTAACTTTTAACTTTTGTATTTGAAAGATGTGGGGTATAATTCAGGGTTAGGTATGCAAATGTTCATTATGCAGGTACCCTTGTCGATGAGGTGCCCCCTCCACCCAGTTCCAGCTACTGCCAATCGTTTTCCTATAGTATTACGATAATTATTCAAGGTTCACTTATGAGTGAGAATGTGATACTCAGTTCTTTGTTTCTGTGATAGATCACTCAGTATTATAGCCTCTAAGTCCATCCAGGTTGCTGTGAAGTTCATGATTTTGTTCTTCATCAATAACTCAAAAAACAACAGATGCTGGAGAGGATGCAGCGAAAAAGGAACACTTCTACACTGTTGGTGGGAGTACAAACTAGTACAGCCTCTGTGGAAAATAGTGTGGCAATTCCTAAAAGATCTAAAAATCGACCTTCCATACGACCCCACAATCCCCCTGCTGGGAATATGCCTGGAAGGAGTCAAATCACTCTATAAAAAGGGTGCTTGCACATGTATGTTTTATCACAGCATTGTTCACAATAGCAAGAACGTGGAACCAACCATGCTGCCCTTCAAAGGAGGACTGGATTAAAACAATGTGGTACATTTACACAATGGAATATTACACAGTCAAAAAAGCCAA
This sequence comes from Tarsius wallacei, assembly GCA_963574415.1. Classification (NCBI taxonomy): domain Eukaryota; kingdom Metazoa; phylum Chordata; class Mammalia; order Primates; family Tarsiidae; genus Tarsius; species Tarsius wallacei. Next base: position 10,461 of record CAUYQG010229915.1, read on the forward strand.
CTTCTAATGTCACTGATCTTTTATATTTTTAAAGTCTCAATTGAGTTTATTTCTCCTCTGATTTTAATTATTTTTCTTCTAATTTTGGTTTTGTTTAGTCTTGCTTTTCTAATTTCTTTTTTTTTTTTTTTTAGTTAGAGTATCAATATTGTCGCCCAGGTTGGAGTTCAGTGGCACGCTCACGGCCACCACAGCCTCAACCTGTTGGGCTCAGGTGATCCTTTTGCCTCAACCTTCCAAAGAACTGGGATTACAGGCATGAGCCACCATGCCCTGCTTGCTGTCTTTTATTTTAATCTTATTTTTAAGCTTTTGGATATAGTAGTAGATTCAAATTCCAAGTTTTAGTATATCCATGTGTGTATATGTATATACATGCACTCAGACACATGTGTGTTTGTGTGTGTGCAATATATATTTGTTGATGTTTCAATAACTTACAAATTTTTATGACATGACACCTTTCTATACATGTATTCTTACTTTTAGTTATGTCTTTTACTAGTGTTTGCATGGAACAATCTGCAGTAACAGACAGTGGTGCACTGTTTCTTGCAGGTGGGGTTCTAAAAAGATGACCTTACCAGAAGTTTTGTCTATCTGACCTAGTATGCAGACTCAGGGTTGCATTGGATTCCCATTGGCAGAGCTAGTTGTTTTTATGCTGTTTGGATGAGAACTAGCTCTAGCTCCAGTAAAAAGCAGAGTGAAGTCACCGAGTATCTCAGAGTGAATGGGGTCAGCAAAACCCTAATGAACCTGATAACATCACGTGGCCTTCCATTCAAATCCTATCTGATCAGAACCTCTCTGACCTTCTTGGCAGAGGCTAAAAGGGATTTCTTGCTGGCACTGCCATCCACTTTTTCACCTGGGTGGCAAACCTAATGGCCAGATCTAAAGGTCACACTGCCTCTGACCCACAAGCACGTGCCTGGCCCAGGGCCTCGGGGCTCTTGTTGATTGCCTGCATGCATATGTGCGGTTTACATCCACCAGGAGCAAAAATCCTCCCCCAACATTCTTGACCCCTGTTTTTGAACAAGTACCATCCATCCACATGGGGAGGCCACATTCAACATATTGCTC
>CAUYQG010229929.1:0-12184 GCA_963574415.1 Tarsius wallacei
TCTAATTTCATAACGGATATTGGTTTTCTTACCTTGTAATTTTTTTCTCTGGTTTTGGTATCAAGATAATATTGACCCCTTGAAATAGGTTGTGCAACACTCCCCACTCTTCTGTTTTCTGAAAGTATTTGTGTAGAATTGGCATGATTTCCTTCCTAAATACATGAAAGAATTTCCCCATGGAGACATCTGACCTAAAGTTCTTTTGGGGGGAAGATTTTATTGAAAAATGTCAGTTTCATTCTTAAATGTAGGGCTATTCAAGCTACATATTTCTTTCTTGCCTTTTTTTTTTTTTTTTTTTTGAGTTAGAGTCTTTCACTCTATCACCCAGATGAGTGCAGTGGCAGGTTCACTGCTACCTCAGCCTCGACCTGCTTGGCTCAGGTGATCCTTCTGCCGGAGCCTTCCAAGTAGCTGGAACTACAGGCACATGCCACCATGTCTGGTTAATTTTTTTGATTTATTGTAGAGATGAGGTCTTACAAGTTGCCCAGCCTGGTCTTGAACCCATGGGCTCATGGAATCCTCTTACCTCAACTTCCCAAAGTGCTGGGATTGTAGGTGTGAGCCACCACACCCAGCCAAGCTACATATTTCTGCTAGAGGAAGTTATGATAATTTGTATCACTAAAGACATTTGTCCCTTTCATAACAATACTGAATGCACATAAAATGCATGGCAAAAAAGTGACTGAAATAAAAATAGAAATATACAAATTCATAACTACAATTGGGGGGGGCTCAGGCTGGAGACCAGTCGGGGCAATTTGGCAAGACCTTGTCTCTGCAATAAATAAAATATTAGCCCAGTGTGGTAGCACACACCTGTAGCTAGAAAAAGGCTAGGCAGTCAGGCGGGTTCTCTGGTAACAATGTAGCAAACTCCCGGTAGGCCTCTCAGGCTCAGTTGGTAAACAAGCTCCCTGCAAGCCTCTCAAGCTAGAGCTTAAGTACTCACTGCTGGAATCAAAAAGCTACCAATCAGCTCATCATTAGGCCCCTACCTCCTGCCAATTGGTCCTTAGTACTGACCAATCAGAACAGCTAAGTACAGACCAATCAGCTCACAGCTAGTACTAGCCAGTCAGTTAAGTCTTAGGGCTATGTAAGCACCAGGTTTCAGCTCCAAATCAGCAACCCCTTCTGGTCCCCCCACTGTAGGAGCTTTTCTGTACTCTCGATAAACCCTCCTTTCTCACTTTCCAGCTGTTTGTGTCCCTCATCCTTCCTGGGTATGAGACAGGAACCTTGACCCTGAAGAGCTGCGACCTGAAGAGCTGCAGGATATCGTCAGAGTCGTGCACCCCCGAGTCTGGCTTGCCAGCTGCGGGAGCTGGCTGAACCAGGAGAACTGCTGGAAGAAGGCAAAACTCCACAGCAGAGACACCCTGGGGGCTAGACTTGCCAGCCCACCAAACCAGCAATACTCTCAGGACTTGGCTTGCCAGCCCATTAGAGTCAACACTTCGGGGCTAGGCTTACCAGCCCTTGAGACAACCCTCTCTGGGGCTTGCCTGGTTGACCCATTCGAAGCCCAGGCTGACCTGAAAAATCCGTATCACGGCTACTTGGAAGGCTGAGGCAAAAGGATCGCTGGAGTCCAGCAAGTGAACGCTGGAGTGGCTGTGAGCCTGCCACTGCACTCCAGCCTGGGCCACAGAGTGAGATTCCAACTCAAGAAAAAAAAAAAATACTTCAAGGGCACAAATTCAATCATGGAATATTGGAATCAAGCAAGTTGCCCAACCATAGAAGGCAATAAATTATGGTATATCTATATGACAGAGTACAATGCAATCATGAAGTATGAAAAATGTTTCTGTAAACTGACATGGAGTGGTGTTCCAGATAAATTATTAAGCAAACAAAAGCAAAGACTTTTACAATACCATGCAAACAACAATTGAACAAATGAAGAGTAGCAACATTTTGATTATTGTAGAATTTTTACTTCCATAATATTCTTGCTTCATTAAACATTGCTGACTCATGCTAAAAAAGTTAAAACCTAGGAAGTTAAAAAATTACAGGAAACAGTTTTATTCACCATGGAAGCTTCCTTTTGTTTACATAAGAGATCTATAGTTTCCAACTAAGAATTCAAACTGTTTAGCAACCCATCCATACTTCTAAAAGTTTCAAATGGAAAGGAGACAACTGAAAGATGCATATGTTAATACATAATTAGGTTTTAATGGTTCTCAATTCAGGATGTCAGAGAACCACTTATTTGAAAAATTAGGTTCTACCATCTTTTCACGCAGAAAAATCTCTAGAGAGCTGTAGATGTTACTACAGAGTATATGGGAATGAATGTACACATCTTGGCAGTATTTGCTGTCCTTAAAAATGTACTTTCTATTAGGCTGCTATTGCCCAAGATTTAAAAGACATTCTGCTCTGCAGTTCTCTTTGGAAAAAAAAAATGATAACCTCACTTCTTTGGTAAAAGACCTCTCATTTAAAAACCATTGATAGTTAATAGGACTTACTAAGTTGTATTCTCCCGATGGAAAAGAACACATAAATGCTCAACACCAAACATTGTAAAAAAAAAAAATCTAGAATAAAAAAGACACCTCACTCCACCCCCAAAATAAGGAAAATCTATTACTTTGGTTCGTTTTGTAAATAGAAAGTATAATGTTTAGAATTTGGACACTGAAAAAAAACAAGAAGAAAGTCCTTCAATCTTACTATTTAAGGGGAAATTTTTAACAATTAGGATTTATTTTTTTTTATCCCATGCACCAAGAAGGAGATACTCAAATGTTACCCTTACACTGAAATTCATGCCATGTAGCTGTCTTCAACAAGCTGATGACAGAATTCTTTTATTTTTCCTCGATCCTGAAAAATGTTTTTTAATATTTAAGCTTTTTATCTTGCTTCATCTAACAAAACTGTGAATCTATTGGATTTAAGAAACTACAGAAGGAAGTGCTACCATAACTTTTTTCAGAACTACTAGATATCATATATTTTATTTTTTCATATCTACTAGATATCATATATTTTATGATTTTGTTTGCATTGAAAAGTAGAGTATCTCAAACTTAAGTTCCTCTAACAATGTGATACAATGGGCAATAAGTTTAGCATATTTCTCCCCAATCTTGTCTTCCTCATGGCCTCCCTTACATGATCTTATCAAATTATAGACTTTTAGTTAGTAGTCTGTCTGAAGTTTTAGATTGTGAGCCTCTTAAGAAGTAATCAGTCTTATTTTTTCATTTTCTCCACAAGGTGCTTAATAAATACTTTTAAAGTGTAAGTGAATGGTTGAGTAGAAATGGATATATTAAATAAATGGCTGCTAGAAATATTCCTTTTAGGCGTTCAGGGCCGGGAGCTTCTTTTATCTAATTGCCTCTGCCTCCTGACAGCTGCAGGGCACACTGCTATCTGGAACCCATCCCTGACCCCTCTTCTTCTCCCCTTTTGCCTCTCAAAGCAGGCTTGTGTTAGTAGGAGTCCTATAAAAATGTAGACACAGAGGGTGACACATTCACTCCTGAAGCTTCCTCTTTAGCTCTGCCCCTCTGTGCAGCCAGTCGTTGTGTTGTTGGCTGGGTTATCTTTTGTTGTATTCTTTATCTCCTAAGCTTTTCCACCTAACTCTCCAAAATGAAAATTGTTTGCTTCTAAATGCTTGCTTCGCTGAATATTACTGCCTATCGGTAAAACTGTGAAACAAACACAACTTAACATGGCATTCAAATGGCAATAAACATCCTAGAGATCTATAAACTCCATCAGAGAGCTATTCAGGAGCTAACTATAATAGTAGTAATTAGCATTTATTAAACATTTAATATGTGCCATATATCTTGCTAGGCATTTATATTTGATCTCTAGCAATTTTGGGGATGGGCATTATTACCATTTACAGATGAGGAGGCAATCTCATAGCTAGCATTCCAATAAGTTTATCTGCTATCAAAATATATTTACTTAAACATACGCAGCTGGAAGTCCAAAAAGTCATCATGGAAAAGACAATGGTTTTCCCAAACACTAAAAATGTAGTATCCTTCTGATTCTAAGATGCTCATGAAAGAATTGACTGAAGGACATGGATTTACTTATTTCTGCACTTAGGTTTGCTCTGAAGGGGGACCCAATGCAAGGACTGTGTCCCTTACAAAAGCAACACATAAAGCAGCTGAGAGACATCCACATTGTGCTCTGAGGTTTGCAATCACTTTCTAGTTTATCGATAGAACCAGCCTTTATTTCCATAGACGATAATAACATTTCATGGTATCAAAGCCATAATTATTTTATTGATTATCAAGATTTATACTGTCTAAAAAGTCTTTCACTCCTTTAATTTTTACATACTCAAATAATTAAAATACCTAGCAAGAAATGTTCCAAATTTTTAGTAATTTGAGTTATTAGGCTTAGTACCATAATATTACAATCTCAACATATTCTAAACTCTTCACAAATATTTGAATTTAATTTATTTTTCCCAGATTTATTAAGAAATATTAACAAATAAAACATATATTTATGGTACACAATATAATATTCTGACATATGTATATATTGTAAAATAATTAAATCAAGTTAATCAACATAGCCATCATTTTGTGTGTGTGGCGAAAATACGCAAGATCTACTCTCAGCAATGTTCAAGTATACAAGACATTATTATTAATTATAGTCACAATAGTTGACAATAGTTAAAATAGTCACGATATCGATCCATGCTGTTAAATGTATAACAGGTAATAGAGATATTTCTTGGTCAAAGGGTTCAAAGTGTCTTCTTTAAATCAAGTCTTAAATTCTAAAATGAAAAACAAAACACACAACAAAAACAGAAAGACCTATAGCATCTGTTTCTTTATATTTTTAGCTGATTTCGATTAATATAAATTTTGGCTTTATTAATAATGCTTTTCCTGCACTGATTCTTCAAAATGTTCTAAATCAATTTTAAGAATGTTAAGTCTCTCAACCTTCTTCTAAGCTCTTCATTATTTTGTTAGTCAATGTCTCTTCTCCAAATTCCTTCTTCTTCTCTCACTTGGCATGTTTCTTTACCATTATTTAAGTTCCTTCAAAAACTTACTCTTTTAAACCAGTAGAGAAAGTCACATTTTCCTTCTTCTTTTTGCAAATATGCTGTCCTAAATGTGATAAGAAAATGAAAAACAAACTCTTTCTTTATATTATCATGATTTACTTTTCTTAACTTAGCGATAGATCTCAGTGGCAATGGAATGTGGTTTGTGGGAAAGGGGTCTTTTAATCTGAGAGTAACAAGGGGAGATAAACAGAGTGGTGACAATATAACTCAGTGCTGACTTGGGGAGGATTGCAAAAAAATGTAAACTTCATGGGACAGTGTTTGGTACATGATGAGCCATCAACAAATATTTTATATTCATTATACACATAGTAATGACAAAACATTCAGTGAAGTTATTATATTCAATAAGAGATATTTTCTTCATTCCCAACTATTATCAAAACATTTTATAGGTCCCAAATTGATCCAAGAAATATAGAAATATGTTTCCATTAAGTGTTACACAATCTGATGAAAGAATTAAAGGATATTGGGTTGAGGTAAATAAGTGGCATATACCCTTATGATGGATGTAATAATTAATTTATGTTGACTTCTATGTTTATCTGAGTATATACTATTAGAGTAAAATAGAATTTAAAAAGAGTTGAGTAAAAGTTATGAGTAATGGCTATATAAAGAGGTATTAAGTTAATTTAGGAATAGTTTTATTTATGTGATACATTGGGTGATAAATTTAGCACATTTCCAAAACATATATGCATTTTGTAAGTTTTGCTTAAAAGTAGAAAACATACTACTAGATGGATAGAAATTGAATGTATATAAAAGTTAAATTTCAAATTTCTTTTACTATGTAAGTCATAAAATGTTCTTGATATCCAAATTCTGTCATAAAATGCTAGTGACAAAAAGTGATTTTTTAAAAATTAATTTTAGAAACATATATGCTTATATGTAATTAATAATCTCAAAAACATTTAAAAATTACTTGTAAGTTATTGATTTTATCCATTTTCTTATAAAAACTAGAAATTGAATTTCATAATGTACACAGAAAAATGTTTTTAATAGGGCAACTAACAAGGAACTATTACATATTTCTAATTTCAATAATAGAATAAATGTATCTCTTTATTTAGGATACATGTTAGGATGCTTTTTTTTCCTTCTACTTAAAAATGTGTATATTTATTATTCTTTTATAATAACCCTTCACTAGCCTTCTAGACAGTCTTGCCACTGCATATTTGGTGCACTGTATTAATAATGTCTTGATGTATGTTGTGGCTTAACTCAGTATTGTTAAAGGTGACCTTTTGATTTGATTGTTTAGCTGACTTTGGTGCTAATAAGATAAAGAATGAGGTGTCTAATGAACCTTGTGTATGGAAATAATGATAGATGGCTTATTTAGAATTCTACAGACACAGTGCTGCCAAGCCTGCTGAGGAGTCTTTGGATCCTAACTAATTTTAGAGAGAGAGGTTTTATTGATTACACAGAGACAGGACACATTTTAATCATTTTTACAGCACTGTATTGCCTGAGGTACCAAAATCCATTAAACAAGGATTATAAACTTTGTTTTAAACTGGATCCTAAATTGTTTCTTGATGTATAGTCAACAACAGCTCTGTAATATCAATCACAGTTACTAAGGCATATTAAAATCAACTTGTTTAATTTTAATTGTTCGTATGCCTGACCCTCTGAGGTGCAGCTGTTCATGAAGCTAAATTACTTTTCTCCCAGATAGGAGTTTCATTTTAGTTTGCGTTGCAATCATTTCTTTCCTAAGGCCACCAACACATTCTGGTTTTACACTTCTACTTTTAATTTCCTCTTCCTATCCTTAAAAATGTACTAGAAATGACTCAGAGATAGGACATTTTTGGTCATTCTCTACGTCTTTTAATCTTTCTAGGGAATAAGTATTTCAATGAAATTATTTGAGTGTTAAAATCATACTGAAATATAGTCAAATGTCTCATGTGGATGTAGTTCTACAGAATATAAGTATTTTAAATGGACCATCATACATCTGGGAGCAAAAATATTTAGTTTATTTAATAGAACGTGATTTTTTGTTTTAAAAGTGTACTTTGTGTGTTTGATGTATTGCATGAATGTAGTATAGATCACATATTTTAAAATATCAAAGTGCAAACACTTATCAATCAATACTTTTAGTGTATAGCATTTGAGGAAAAAGGGAAGAGAAAGTAAATCTGTGAGCAAAACTTATCTGGGAATAGAGTGGCTTTAACAATAAGAAGACCTGGTTTCAAGACCTAAATTTCCCACCAAAGTATTGTGTGATCAACAGGTTATTTTATTTATCTGGGTTTCCTTTTTCACATTTGTAAAATAAAGATAAAATAGAAAAAAATAAAGATAGGAAATTTTGAATCTCATTATGGCAATGCACCTGAAAATATTTTAAAAATTTAAATTCAGTATTAGTATGCATGTGTAACTATACACATATATTGACTCAGATATTCCATCTGCTTAATCCACAAAAGGGTCAATATGGACTTGCACATTATGAAACTCTGTAATGTGGAAAGAAGTGGGAAGACGAGAGTGCAGTATGAAGAAGAACTAAACTACTTTTAAACTATGTATCATACTTTATGTTTAAATGGTTACATGCATTTTCTAAGCTATAGGTTCAGAATATATAAGTTCAGTTATAGGTTCAGATCAACACTTAAAAATCTCCATCTTGCTAGGATGATAGTGACCGAAACATTAGAATTACATTATCACAAAATACATTCATTACATGTATATGTCATCAAACTTTAATTAACTTAATTTTTCTTTAACTCTCTAGCTTCAACTCAAAACAAATGTTTAAAAATTAACATCAATGTTTTGAATTTCAGATGAAGTTGAGTGCCACTATTGGTGACATGTCCTTAAACACAAATTGAGTAGGAAATTTACTAGCATTATCATATTTAGTAATATATATTAATTACCTAACTTTTGAATATCAATATGTGCTCACTTATGCTTCCATCTCAGTTATGAATCACTGATTATTCTGATCAAACTATTAAAGATGCAGAAATGAAATGTCAATGATGGATTCAGATTTTCCTTTTATCCATCTTTAAAAGCATTGTAAATTAACTTCAGTAAAATACTGTATCAGTTTTCTAAAAAAGGAATGATATAATATAACATAATGTATCAGAGTTAGTGTTTGCTAACTGGTAACTATCCATCTTAAAATTTACCTGGAGGGGGACAAAAAAATGCAATTATCTTTTGGAGGGCGGACCCCTTGTAGTACAGTCTTCCTCTACTAGGTAAGTGTTCTAGGAGCCCATCAACATCAGTGTACAAGCTAACATAGTTGTGCGTTCAGCTTCAATGAATTTTTTTTTTTTTTGGAGATTATCTCAATGCATTTGCCCATTTCATGATGGATGACTTACAAATGCACCTGCCCATACGGTGCTAGGTGTTCAGCAGTTTTTTGAAAAAAATGGCATGACCTCTAGGTTCCACCCTCCCTATTCTCTTGATCTTGCCCGAGTGACATTTTTTTTGTTTCCCTCAATAAAGAAAGTCCTCAAAGGGAAATGTTTTGCCAATGTAGAAGAGATGAAACAAAAAATGACAGAAGCACTAAAAGGCATCAAAACTGACAAGTTCAGAAACTGTTTTGAGCAATGGAAAAATTGTCTCAATAAGTGTATTGCATCAAGCAGAGAGTACTTTGAAGGTGACTGAAGTTTAAACATGCAAGAATAAATGAGACAGGGGTCCTTCTAAAACAAAGAGATAAGGGCCTTCCAAGAATAGAAAAAGAATGTGTTAAAAAGAAAGTGTTGTGACGTAGTCAATGTCTAAGTGCTCATGTGTAACCCAGTTACAACCCTGTGACATAAAATACCCAATCAAAAATGCAGGTTGTCATATAAGGAAGACAAAGGGGCTGAAATGTAATATAAGGCAATACCCCACTATGTTTGGGGCTCAGCCTTTGGATGTGAATCCGCTAGGTCAGTGCCAGCACAAATAATCCTGGCAAAGAAGCCTTGGTGTCTCATCTCTCTCTGTAAAGAATCCTGCCACATCTCTGATGCATGGGCCTGGAAATTGGGAGGCAGAAATGCTGTTCTCCCCTCCCTTGTCACCGGGGTGCAACCTCCTGGGATGCTGGAAGAGGTAACCTCACTGGTGCCAGCAAACCGACTGATATGTAGGGAACTAGCCCTCACACATGCTGGAGGAAAGACCCCGGGAGCACAAAGGTACCTGGTGAGACCCAGGAACCAGCCAAGGGAGCACCACCTGTCAGACAGGTAAGTTCAATTTGGTAAATCCTGCCCATAAGAGGCAGAAGGAGAGTCTGATCACCTCCCAGAGTTGCCCAAGTAGTCCCACAGGGGGACAAAATGTAACTCTAAGGCACTGGGTGGCGAGTTGGGGATGTGTGAATAAGAGTGAATGAGATGCTTCCTAGTGATGAAGAGAAAGTTAAGTCAGAAGAAATCCTGAAATCAGCAAGAGACCTCCAGTAAGGGTTGGGGGGTTGAGCCTTTCAGGGCAGGCCCGAAGTTTTAAGGTCTGCAAGAAATCTCCATTATGGGAGACTGAGCACCCTTTTGGAAAACTCCAGAATTGCACAGACTAACCCAGTAACCAAAAATGAGTAATAAACAGTCTAGGCCTAGGAAGGGAGTTCAGAAGGACCCCTTTAAAATTCCCCCGGGTAGTCTGCTGGGACGAATGGTGGAAGGTTGGGAAAATTATTCCACAACTAAAAAGAAGGAAAAAGAGAATGATTGGATTTTTTTGTTTTGTATGGACAAAAAAACTACACATCAGCCCTTGGTCTTTTGGCCAGAGTTTGGTTCTAGTAAAGATTGGCTTTACCAAATTTTAATAATTTATGTAAATAATAAGTCCTCTTTCTTCTGAGGAAAAAGATTAAGCCCTTTGCTGGCTACTGCAGGCCCTTCCCATGTTCCCCCTTAAAACGGGGAATGTGAAAAGGAAAGAAAAAGAAAAACAATCTGAACCTCCAGAGGAAAGGGAAAAGTCTCGAGATCCACTTTCCTGTATCCCCTGCCTTATAATCCTCAAGAAGACCAGGAGCATAAGCGGGGGAGAATGGGCAGAAATGAGGATCCATCAGGAATTTGGGAGTCAAAACCCCCAAACCTCCCCCATATTTATCCTAACTTAGAAAGGGAATTGTAACAATGCCAGAAAGATATTCAAAGGTTCCCCTTTCCTCCTGAGGATTCAGGCAAAAAGTCAAAACTATTCCCCTTAAGGGAAATCCCACTGGGACAAGGAGAAATTGATTTTGTAAGTGCTCCACTCACCAGTATAAAAGTAAAACATTTTAAAAAAGAAATAAAATCACTCCTAGTGACTGATCAAGTTAATCAATTCCTTAAACCTTGGGTAAAACTAATGTCAATTATAAATATTTTGTTTACTGGGAAATAAAGAGGAATGATTAGGCAAGTGGCTATGTCCATCTGGGAACAAAATCATCCCCCAGCCCCAGGTATACAACCTGCTGAACAGAGGTATCCAAATACCGAACCTAGATGGGACAATAATAACTCAGGAGATAAGGTAAGAAGGCAAGACTTGAGGGAACTAATGATTAAGGACATTTGGAAATCTGCCCCAACGTCTCAAAATGTTTCTAAGGCTTTTAAAATTCAGCAAAAAAAGGGAGAAAACTTCCACAGCTTTTCTTTTTTTTTTCAACAATTCAGGAACCAGATAAAAAAATATATATCCTGGATTAGATCCAGAAAACTTTGTAGAACAAGAATTGTTGAAAGTACACTTTGTTACTAGAAGCTGGACTAACATTGCCCAAGAGGTACAAAAGCTTAAGCTGTTGACGAAAGCACAGTAAGTGTTACAGAAAGTGTTTGTTAGATGGGAGGGGGTGGGGGGGGAGCTCAAATTATGATAAGCACTGTCAAAAAGTGTCAGAAAGGTGGTTCAGAAACAAAGGAATGGGAGGAGGTCCCCATGGATGGGCTCCAAAAGCCAGAGAGGGCAAGCTAAAGAAAGAAGCAACTCTAAGGGGAATGGGACAAGAAATTTTAATCCAAAGGAAACTTAAAAGTTTGGGGGCTTAATAAGATATTATAAATTGTGGATTAAATCTTATGCAACTGAAACTAGAGGCTTATATTCTAAACTATTGAAAAAGCTCTCAAACCTTCTTAAGTAGACTGAGGAAAAATTACAAAATTTAAAAAAACAAAACTTAAAGCAAGCCTTAAGTACCGCTCCTGTTCTAGTCCTCCCTTCTTTAGAAAAACAAATTTAAAAAAATATGTTTTGGCTATTTTCTCTACCTTATCTTGTCTTAGACTGAAAGAATTCCTTGCTTCAACCCCTCCTCTCGAGTTTACAGTTCACCAGTTCCAACTCAGAGATTGGATGCTGATCAAGTCCTGGAAGGAATCTAAGCTCCAATAAAGATGGGAAGGATCCTATCAAGTGGTTCTGACAACTACCATGGCCATATGGACTGTGGAAAAAGGGTGAACGTATCATACCCGTGTCAAGAAATCACCAAAGAAAGTTAAGGTACCAGAGAAAACTCCCATTAAATGGGAAGTCTCTCAAACTGAACCACTGAAACTACAATTCAAGAAAACCTAATGTATTCCTCTGTACCTTTTCTCATAGCACTGCTAATTGCATTTATCATATGTATGTTTATTGTTTTTATCATTAAACATATTTGCAAGGTTATTTTCAATCCTAAGTAACCATGAAATCTTTGTTTACCTTAAAGGTATTACTAATTCTAACCATGGTAATAAACAAAAGGATGGTTTATTATTAATATCACTAAAACTAATTCCCCAATAACTATTAAAGTTGATGCCCGTTCTGTCCTGTCATGTGAAAGTCTTCATGACCAAAAAAAAAAAAATCTATCATTGAAAAATACCTTTGTCCTGATACCACTGCTGAAAATGGTCTAAAATGTATAACAAAATATGGGGGGACTGGCCCTTCTGTTAAAAATGGCATAACTTTAATCGCCCCAAATAACCCTTGCCAGGACTGATCTGGTATCTTTTAAACCACTCAATTTAAAGAATGGAAACTCCAGTTAAAAAAAAA
>CAUYQG010229942.1:0-11251 GCA_963574415.1 Tarsius wallacei
GACCAATGGAACAGGATGGAGATTCCAGAAGCAAAACCTCAATTTCTCAACCAACTCATCTTTGACAAAGCCTCCACCACCAACCACTGGGGAGAGGAGAACCTATTCAGTAAATGGTGCTGGGAAAACTGGCTGACCACAAGCAGAAGATTGAAACAGGACCCCAACTATCCCCATACACAAAATAAACTCTAGATGGATCAGAGACCTAATCGTAAAACCTTAAATTACAAGAACCTTAGAAAATGCAGGGGATACCCTTATGGACATTGGAACTGGCAACCAATTCCTGATCAAAACCCCAAGTGCCCATGCCACAAACTGGCAAGCTTCTGCAAAGCCAAATAACCCATCAAGAGAGCAGGGAGACAGCCCACAGAGTGGTAAAAAAATATTTGCCAATTCTATGTCTGAAAAGGGCTAATATCTAGGATCTACAAGGAACTCAAACACGCTGAAAAGAAAAAAAAATAAACAGCCCAATTGCAAAGTGGGCAAAATATATGAATAGACTGTTCTCAAAAGAAGATGTACGAGCAGCCAACACATACATGAAAAAATGTTCAGTCTCACTAGTCATCAAAGAAATGCAAATTAAAACTACACTAAGATACCACGTAACTCCGGTCAGAATGGCCATTATCAATAACTCAAAAAATAGCAGATGTTGGAGAGGATGTGGCAAAAAGGGAACACTTCTACACTGTGTGTGGGAGTGTAAACTAGTACAGCCTTTGTGCAAAACAGTGTGGCGATTCCTAAAAGTTCTAAAAATCGACCTTCCATATGACCCCACAGTCCCCCTACTGGGAATATACCCAGAAGAACTCAAATCACTCTATAAAAAAGATATCTGTACACGTATGTTTATCGCAGCATTTTTCACTATAGCAAGAACGTGGAACCAACCGTGCTGCCCATCAAAAGTGTACTGGATAAAAAAAATGTGGTACATAAACACAATGGAATATTACGCAGCCATAAAGAATAACAAAATCATAAACTTTGCAGCAACTTGGATGGACTTAGAGTCTGTAATACTGAGTAATCTTTCATAGAAACAAAGAACTGTGTATCACATGTTCTCACTCTTAAGTGGACTTTGAACAACTATCATAATACTATAAGAAAAGGATTGACAGTAGTGGGAGACTATGGGGGTGTGGGGGGGCGGGTAGGTGGGATTGGCAGTAGTGGGAATCTGCTTGGGGAAGGGGGGCATACCTCATCAACAAGGGTACCTGCGTAATGAATATTTGTATACCTAACCCTGAATTGTACTCTTCAATTTTAAAATAAAAAATTTAAAAGTAAAAAAAAGTATCCTGCATGATACAAAATCAACATTGAAAAATCATTAGTGTTTTTATACACTAGTAATAAACTATACACAAAAAAGTTCACTTACAATAGTTAAGAAAAATTGTAAATTTAACCAAAAATGTGAATGTCCTAATACTGACAACTACAAACACTGAAGAAATAAATTGAAGAAGACCCAAACAAAAGGGAAGATATTCTGTGTTCATGAATTGGGAAAAAAAATCGTATTACTGAAATGTCCATATTACTCAAAGTGATCTAAAGATGGACTGCAATATCTGTTAAAATTTCAATGTTTTTTCATGTAATAAGAAAAAAGTAATGCTAGAATTCATATGTCACAGAAGATCACAAATAACCAAAGAAATCCTGAGCAAAAGAACAAAGTTAATGTATCACACCATCTGATCTTAACATCTACAAAGCTGCAGTAATTACCACAGCAAGGTACTAGAAAAAAATAATAATAGACACATGGAAAAATAGAACAAGATAAAAAGCTTAGAAATAAACTCATACATTTATAGACAGTTGATTTCAGACAAAGGGGCCAAAAACACACAATAGAGAAAGAAAATTCTCTTCCATAATTGCTATTGGAAAAACTGGATATCAGTTTATAGTTGAATGAATTTGTATCCTTATCTCACACCATATTCAGGAATCAAATCAAAATCAATTAAAGACCTGAAACTGTAAAACTACCAAAGAGAGGAAAAGTCTTTAACATTGGTCTGGGCGATGATTATTTGGATAGGACCCTGAAAGCACAAGCAATAAAAAGCAAATGGGATTGTGTTGAACTGATAAACTTCTTCACAGCAAAGTAAATAACAGAGTGAAGAGAAAGCTTACAGAGTTGGAGAAAATATTCTCAAACTGTACATCTGATAGAAACTCAATAACTCAACAGCAAGAAAGCAACCAGATTAAAAAATGAGCAAAAGACCTGAACAGATATGTCTCGAAAGAAGACATACACATGACCAACAGGTTCATGAAAATGTGCAATGTCAGTAAATATTATGGAATTGCAAATTAAAAGCAACATATGATGATACTCCACACCTGTTAGAAGGGCCATTATCTGAAAAAGGAAATATAAAAATTGTTGCAGAGGATATAGAAGAAAAAAAAAGGGGGGATCCTTCCTTGCTCATTTCATTGCTGGTGTAAATTAGTACAGTCATTATGAATAATGGTATAGAAATACCACAAAGACTAAAAATAAACTACCATATACTCACTACAGGGTATATATTCAAAAGAATTGAAATCAATATGTATTTCAAAGAGATAACTGTACTCTCATGTTTCTTGTAGTATTATTAACAATAGTCAAGATATGGAATTAAACTAAGAGTCCATCAGTGGACAAACGGCTGAAGAAAATGTGCTATATATACTCAATGGAATACAATTCAGCCTTAAAACCAATGAAATTCTGTCAATTGTAACATTGTAATGAACTTAGAGGATATTATCTTACATGTAATAAGCCAGACCTCAAAAAACAAGTACTGCATAATCTCATTATACACGGATTGTAAAAAAGTCAAACCCATAGGAGTAGGATAAGGGTGGTTTACCAGAAGCTGGAATTGGGAGAGAAGGAAGGAGTATAGTCAGCAGGATGACTATACTCAATCATGTATGTTTCAAAACAGCTGAGTGTAAATTTTAAATATCTCATTATAAAAAATGATAAGTGTTGAATTAGCTTGGTTTAATCATCTCACATTGAATGCATATAGAAAAACATCACATCGCAACCCCTAAATGTATACAAATATCGTTTTCCAATTAAAATAATATTAACATAAAATCAAATTGAAACACATTTAATATTAGGTCTGGACACCTCACACCCATTGGGATGGTTATTATCAAAAAATAATTTTAAAAACACAGAAAACAAAAATATTGGCGAGGATGTGGAAAAATTGGAGCTCTTATTTACTGTTGATGGAAATGTAAAATGGTGCAGTTACTATAAAACAATATGGCAGTTCTTAAAAAATTAGAAATAAAAGTGATATATGATTCAGCAAATTTATTTCTGTGTATATACCCAAAATAAATGAAAGCAGGAAATAGAAAATATGTTTAATATTCATAGTCGCATTATTTACAATGGCCAAGAGATAGAAGCTACTTAAGTGTCCATCTATGGATCAATGGATAAACAAAATGTGGTCTATAAATACAATGAAATATTATTCAACC
Source organism: Tarsius wallacei (assembly GCA_963574415.1). Taxonomy (NCBI): domain Eukaryota; kingdom Metazoa; phylum Chordata; class Mammalia; order Primates; family Tarsiidae; genus Tarsius; species Tarsius wallacei. Next base: position 3,550 of record CAUYQG010229942.1, read on the forward strand.
TTAGGAAGGAAATTTTGACACACACTATAACACGGATGAACCTTGAGGGCATTATGCTAGGTGAATTCATCCAGTTACTACAAAGTACAAAAAGACAAATACTGTATGTTTATACTTATATGAGATACTCAGAGAAGTCAAAATCATAGAGACAGAAAACAGAATGGTGGTTGATAGGAGCTGGGAGAGAAGAAAGGAATGGCGAGTTGTTTAATGGGTATAGAGTTTCAGTTTTTCAAGATGAAAAAGTTCTGAAGATCGGTTGCACAACAATGTGAATGCTACTGAACTGTAAACTTAAAAATGGTTACAATGGGCCGGGATCAGTGGCTCAGTCCATCATCCCAGCACTTTGGGAGGCTGAGACAAGTGAATTGCCTGAGCCCACGGGCTTGAGACCAGCCCGGGCAACTTGGCGAGACCTCGTCTCTACAATAAATCCAAAATTAGCCGGGCCTGGTAGTACGCGCCTGTAGTTTCGGCTACTTGGAAGGCTAAGGTGGAAGGATCGCCAGAGCCCAGCAGGTCGACGCTGGGGTGGCCGTGAGTGTGTCACTGTGCTCCAGCCTGGGCGATAGAGTGAGATTCTAACTAAAAAAAAAAAAAAAAGGAAAAAAGTTTACAATGGTAAATTTTATGTTATGTGTATTTTACTACAGTATAAAAAAAAATCAAAAGATTAAAAAGCGCCTGATCTTTAAGAAAGCAGTTGAGGAACTTTTACATTCTTGTTACTTCTGCGGCAGCAATTCCATCTAACATGAGGATACTTAAATAGTCTAAGTTTTTAAAACATGAAAAAAGTGAGTAAAAATGAAGAATTATGACCATTCCCTGGGTGTATCTATAAGCCAAATGCCGAAAATTAAAGCACTCTTTACTTTAAAAAGACCAAAGTAAAAGAAAAAAGAACTTATTTAGCCATGACATAGCAAGGTATTTTAGAATTTGCTCGGGCTTATGACAAATATATACAGGTCAAATCAAATTACAGGATTTATATTTTAAGAAAGTCCATATTCTACACGAATGACTTAGAGTCTAATTTATCATATTCTGAAAGTACCCTTTCAAATAGGGTATTATATTATACCACTTAGCTTTTATTTGAAGACTAAATCGCATGTCTCAGAAGTGGAGGCAGTGGTAGCATGTTAGAAACCACTGTCAATTGGAAATCAATCCATAATAAAGATGACACTTCGAAAATTATAATGTAAGTCAATGAAGGAGCATATAATACCATTTTCAAAAATGTGCTTTACATAGAAATATCAAGGAATGCATAAATTAGGGTCTAGTTTTAGGCATATAAGGCATCATTCAAAAACAGAAAACATATTCAACCCTATATTTCTGGGTAAGGAAAGAAGGAGAAACAAAACTGAGCCATTTCTGAGGTACTGAGGAATTTTATTTGATAAATTTACTAGGAGCCTAGAGGAAACTCTAGTTGCTGCCCTCTGACTGGTACATTCAAGTTTATCATTTATGTGTAACATAAAAGGGCAATTTAGATGTTAAAATTTAATCAACATGAAACATTAATGCCTTAGGTTGAAACAGAGTATGGCACAATAATGGCATTAGAAAGGGTGAAAATAGCACCATTACTCTCATTGACATCATCAATGTGTTTGCTTCAGTGAACTGCACCTCCAAAATGTAAAAACAAAAAAATCATTTGTAGGTAAGATATCATCAATATTTAGTTTTCTTCTTGCCCAATTCTAGAATGACCTATATTCTATACAAAATGCAAAAATACATTTAAACAAAACATTTATTTCTTTATTCAGTTAGAACAGCAACATGTGGAAGATTTTCTTTATATTTTGGGGGTTAATGTGATTGCATTAGGGAAATGTAACGGTAGATCATCAACAAACAAAGAGATTAAATATTTCTTATTTGGAGTCAATAAGTAGTGCTTAATGTTCAGTAAACAAATATTTCATTTGGCTATCCACCTTTGTCATTAATTATCTACTATGTGCCAGACATAAAGTAATGCATCTATATCAATGTGCAGACCTATTAAAGATAGGTGAATTTTGAAATGAGAGCCAGAAGACTCAGCTTCTGAGATAATACATCCCTCCCTTCCTTTGTCAAATACTATTTCTATCATTTCTATGATTTTCACACCTGTATTTCCAGCCCTATATTCTCTTATGAGCTCCAGATCCATGTTTCTAATTTCCAAACAGACGTTTCTATTTGACAATTCAAATTCCACAATGCCAAACTCTAGCAATCCTGTATGTATGCATGTGCCCAGACATTTTGGGTACTCGTAATGTATTTTCAAGTCAATATTGACACTTCTTTGCCATTCTTATTTTACTTTCCAAATCCAGCTCAAGTATTGCCTGTTTTAGGAGGCCTTCATAAGCTTCCCAGGCAGAATTAATTACTATTTGCTCCATATTCTTATTACAGTTACTGTGTATCCTAAATACTGTATTTACCTTTTTAAATGATTAATGATTAGGTATCTTTCTCCTCTGTTACAACAAAAACATCTAGGGCAGATCCTTTTTTTGCTGCTGTCTTGGTTTTTTTTTTTCTTCTTCTTTCTTTTGAATGGATTAATTTGAAAACACTCAAATAAAATGTTTGTAAAAGAAACTTCTGTTACAGTAGGTAAGAGTCGAAGCATCTCTTGCTTTCAAAATATGCATAACTGGCTCTGACATGCTCTAAAGTCTGAAAATCACTAAATTAAGCAAATACCTAGGCATAAATTACAACAAAGTAACGTTTATCGTCAACTCTGGAGATTTAAATGAGCATACAATCTTATATTTGGTTAAATATCTGCTGTGTCATTCTAATGATCTCTGGTGATGGCAACAATTTCCTGAGTTGTATATCAAATCATCCACTTTGAGTTTCAGTCTTTATCCATTTAAAATGTCCAGAATGTTTCCTACCCAGCAGAACAAAAAAAATGCCCAGAGTGTTAGACAAGATGAATATTGGCATGGAAAAGATGGAGTCACTAACTGGAAAAAGTAGGCTAAAAAAAAGCTATGTAAAATATTCACATTTTAGTAGCGATAGCATAAATGGGTACCTATATATACAAAAAATCTCATAAGAGGTTCACTAAATTGTTGACAGTAGAAATCTCTGGCTGGAAGAAATGTGGTTTAGTTTTCTTTTATTTCACTTTATATATAATGCACGATGCACATAAACTACTTCTGTAATAATCAAGTACAAAATAAATACACATGCCTTCTACTATAATTGAGAGGAATATAAAGAGGAAAAGAATATCAACAGAGCTCTTCATGAGTCAGGCATTATGCTAGATGCTAGGGATAAAACAATTAGTAACATAAGGTCAGGTTTAGAGAAGATAAGCAACAAAGCCATGGCTTATTAAAAGCAAACAATAGAGCTGGGATTCAAATTCAGGTTTTTATAATTCTAGAATCATACTTATTCCATTTTATTCCATCTTGGTGCCTCAGATCCAATATCATTCCTAGTCAAAACAGTTAATTAATTGAAGTTTCTTTCCTCATATTATTCTATGTTACAAATCCCCATGATCCCTACCATGGGGTCTGTTTTAGGATATTTTTCTTCATCAGCTTAGTCCTTATCACCTTCCATAATGTTCTGGTCAACTTATCTGATAAAATAATTTATGCAAAGGAATTTATATATAGTCATTGTACTGAACACCTCAGTGCCATGTATCGTGTGGTCTGTTGTGCTAGGTGTTAAGATGGCAGAGTTCACATTCAAGTGGAGGAAAGAGAAGTTGGTCACCCACATAGTTAACTGCATTACAATATGGTAAGTGCTATAATAAACATAATAACAAAACATTCACTGTGAAAGCATAGAGAAGTTAAGTACTTGATTCTATGTTGGAAGCCACAGAGAGTTTAATAGAAAAACAATGTCGGCAAAGGGCATATGAAGCAAAGACCATTGCCTGTGTAAAACACATACCTAGCAGTTGAAGATCCCTCCTTCCTAAGGATTAGGCTGAACATTTCCTGGCATCATCTTGCAAAAACGTTGCCCTTTCACTGATGCCAAATTCCAAAGCTAAGTGTCTCTAGGTTTGCAGCAGGCCAGTTGTGGGAAATCATTTTAGGTAGTTCCTTCAGATCTTAAAATAACACCCCTTAAAGCAAACACTGTTGTTTATGCAGTCTTTCATACTGGTACATCATTCTTGGTGAACTGCATCCCAGAACAGTTCACATAGTGACATGTTTAAGGTAGTTGGGTTACTAAATAATACTTACAGAAATTAGGAAACTATCAGTTAAACATCAGGGAGAGTTTTGGTAATTGCTTTCTAAAATCACTCTAAATTAGCAATTAATGGAAAAAGTTTGACAACTTTTTCAACACTGAGTATAGGTGGATAAAAACCTCTGGGGAATTTCATTTTGTCATTTAAACCAGCATATATTTTTAACAGATGAATTTTTTTTTCCAGAGTAATCATATCTATTTATTTCAGTGGCATCTTTGATTAGTAAAGTTCTCCCCTTTAAAGAAATAGAAATTAACTAATTCCAAAGAGTAAAGGGGAGGAACATAAACTTTTGAATCAGAAATATGTTTGGGAAGTAATATGCTAATAGGTAGTAAAATCAACATGATTATGCATATTTATAAGTAACTAAGGCCTTTTAGGTAGCAATGATAAGTAATTTATACATAAAGATTTGTTGCCCTATGAATATTTTAAGTGAGTTATATTGATAGGTTTCTGGAATGCTATCATCGTTATTTTTTTCCCACTATTAAACACTCACAAGTTACACAATTAATTGCACTTTTGTCTCAGAGCTAGAAAATATTTCCAAATACATAAACATTTTCAAACTGTAAATACACGCATAATTAGACTATTTAGCTATTAAAAGTTAAGTAATATAATTTGGCACCCAAAAGACATACCCTCCAATATGAGAAAGTTAAGAGTAAGTCAGTGATGAGATTAAGGACTAAACTAGATAAGAAATCAGAGTAGTGACATGCCTCTTCTATTTCCTCTTTAAAATCTCGCCCCATGTAGAAAGCGTAATTTTCTCTGAAGATAATTTCAAGACTGCCATATAAATAGCCTATACGTACAAGAAGATAAGCAGCAAATACTTTGGTGAAGTTCTTGGGTGACATTTAACAAAATTTATAGCAAATGTATATTTAAGATAAAAGTCAAACTACAAAACAAGATGTTTCAAAAGTAATTTCTGAAAAAATATTTTAATGAAATCTTAAAATATTAATGTTTGCTGGTGAAAAGATTAATTTCCAGTGCCAAACAAAATGTATGCATTTTCCTTCATCTCCTGGTATCATACAAGGGTAAGTTTATGAATAGATAAGCATCATTGACTTACCTGGAAATAAATTACGGCAGAGTTTATGAAGACAAAAGGGAAAAATACAACATGACTTTACATTATTTAAGAGAAAATATTTATTTATTTACTTAAAATCTTAAACTTTAGGTCACCAGAGGCAAATACATTCAATCAGTAAATATTGATTGATTGTCTTTGATTTCCTAGGAATTAGTAGAGAAATGAAGGAACATAAATATGACAGTTATATTCTCTACTCTCAAGACACAACTGAGTTGGAGACACATACATACACACAAATAGACTTTACTGCTATGTAACAACAGTCTTATAAAGATGTTAAAACAATGGCTGTAAACAAAAATCGTATTTTTCTGTATTTGTTAATTCACTTTCAGTTCCATTTATTAAATTACTTGGTTCAGATTTGCAAGTGAACAGCAGGTACTTTGTGGACACAAAGGTAGCAACTGAGTGTCAAAACATTTAAGAAAAATAGATATGACACAATACTAATCCAATGTCAGCACAAGCTGGCCAGTTTTGAAAAAAGGACAATCTTTCTTCTCACGTCCAATAGCTTCACATATAGAGAAGAACAAATTGTTTTCAAAGCAGTCCACACTTTGTATTTATCTCAGATCCACTGTACTTTCCCTCAAACTAATCCCATTTATTTTTAATCTCAGCTCATCTCGAAACAAACTCCCTGCGTTCTTGAAAATTGCATATTATTACATTGAGGGTTACACCATCACTACTTTTTAACAACACATTTATCCTAATTTAGGAAAGAATCTTTAAAACCCACAAAATAAAATCTTATTAACTTGGACTTTACAAATTGAGAATCTTTTTTCAGAATGAGCGGAATGGGCTCTGATGTGAAATTTTTTTCATTGTGAATTAACTCCTAAGCAGAATTGAAAAATTTTAAATATGCTCAAAGATAACATTTCCTATTAAAAACAGCAACAGAAATATCCATTCTATATCCTAGCTCAGTATACATCATGCCTAGCCTATCACACTTTCTCTGTTTATACTTAGAATGTCTGCTTTGAATGAGATAGCTCCAAAATTTGTGCAAGTTCCTCAAACAATAAACATTCAAATATATTCACAAGTCTTGAAAATACTACAGCAAAAAGTGAAAAAATACATTTTTTATCTATTTAAGGACAAGTCATAAAAACTTAAGTGAGGCATAAAAGAGAAAAAGATTGATTAAACTTTCAGATTAATTCCAAACATTCAATTAAGCAGAATCTTGGCATGTCTAAAGTGTTCTGACCAGTTGGGATTTTTGACACAAACACAAGATTCTATGACACATTATTTTGAAAGAGAATAAACTTGTAAAAAAGGACTCTAGCATCAATGACTTACAAACTATGTACACTAAGATCACAATTTACAAATGTCGTATTTCCAAAAGTAGATAATCTGGAACCTGGAATGTATTTTTTTCAGTAGAAGCAATGCTATAAAAGGTTAGCTCTCCAGAAAAGATGTACAAACACCCCGTTTATTAGGAAATGTTTTCTTAATATATCACATTAAGATGTGATATTATTAATATATAATCTCCAATGAAAAATAACTAAAAACAATGCTGTTGTAATACTGGTAATAAGGGAAAAAAAAGAAATAAATGTAAGACCATGACTCCATGTCCTTAAAGAGACAGAATATATGTGACTACGTAAGGAGAGAATGTAGCTGAGGATTAGTCAAAATTCTTTGTGTGGAAAGTAAAAAAAAAAAAAAAAAATAGTGCTGTGGAGGAGCCAAAAAATTGCAAAGCCAAAAAGTCATAAAGTTTTGATTAACCGAAGGATCTGTCTCTTTCTCTCTGCTTGGAGTGGCAAAGGCTAAATCTGGCCGGTTCCACCTGGAAAACACAAGTCACAGAATTAAAAGTACAAATGCAGCATGAAGAAGGAAAGTTAGGCAGGACTGAAAAGTAAATCTGATCCCTTTGAGAATGAGGTGGGTGTCCTTTAGCTCCAGAGGCCTGCATAGTTCCCGTGGAGATCTGAAGGAAGAGGCCCTTCAGCCACAAAAAGCTTCACCTCTGGCCAGTTGTAGCAGTGTGTGTAGAGTAACATAAACACACGTACAAATATATGTTATAAATACACAAGTGCATTTGTGTAAATGAACAATGATTTGTGAAATCATTTTTTAAAAAAACGAAACACCTAACAATTCTAACTTATATTAAGTATGTTTACATAATTTATTTAAGATGTTATTTAATCGTTTAATCTGTAAGCATAAGATTCCTTTTCAAAAACAGATGTCTAAAGTAATGTGTGCATAACTGATGTTCCAACTTCAGCTCCTCTCCT
>CAUYQG010229944.1:0-16775 GCA_963574415.1 Tarsius wallacei
ACTCCTGGACTCAGGCAGTCCTCTTACCTTGGCATCCCAAAGTGTTGGGATTACAGGTGTGAGCCACCGCACTTGGCCAACGGTTCATTTTTTTTTTCCTGCCAAAATTATCTCTCAATAGCAAGATACAAGTTTGTGTGCTGTGGATGCAGGGGGAGGGTGAGCAGCACACGGCCTTGGGGAATGTCAGGTCCTCAGCTGGTGTCACTGCCCATGTTTGTCATTCCTCTTACCCGTGTGCCAGATGCTGTTCTAAGCACAGGGTATTTAATCTTCAGGACAGCCTTATGAGCCAGTCCCTAGTATTACCCATTTTACAGATGAGGACGCTGAAGCACAAGGAAATTACTTTGCCCAAGGTCACACAACTAGTGGAATTAAGAGTAAAAGAGAAAAAAAAAAAAAACTAGCCAGCCTGGTGCCAGAATGGGTGCTCTGAACCCTAAATGCTCCTTTCACTGCTGCCTTCAAGTAGCGGAGGAAGCAGTGGATACATGAGTGAGAAAATATTAAATGATGGGAAACGTAAAAGTAGCTGCAGTGTTTAATGCCCAAACTAAGGGCCTCAGATTTTGCAAGATTATGGCGAGGATAAATTTATACCCACAATCGCTGGTAGCTGAAGCAGCGTCTGGCGTCCATTTACCGCCCGCTCATCTTTGAAGGCAGGTGGGTCCAGAGTAGGTGGCTTGAGACACTTTCTAGGCTGCCATTGCCACCACCCCCGTGTTCCTGGGAGGAGACCACAGAGAACGGGCGGGTGTTACAGTCATACCCACTTTTGCGGAGAAGCCGGTCTTTCCCCTTGAACTCTGCTTTGACCTGGAGCTGACATGGGACTTGGCAGCTTTTAAAGAATCATTGAGAACCTTGGGCTCAGGTGGTGGTGGCTGACTTTGAAGACTCTTAAATAAAGAAAGACTGTGGTTTTGAGAAGAAATATTACCATGCTGTGTATCTTCCTTAAACAGTTCGACCTGCTTTGTGCATAGAAGAGGACTTGAACATGTATAGGACTTTCCCAAAATTATTCGACCCATAATTTATCAAAAATAAAAAAATGTAACTCAGTAAGACTCGAATCCTGGTAACCCTAAAGCCTCTATGTTTTCTACCACATAGCAGCTTTCATGTTAATTTCCATAGTTGACCCATGCACGTTCTTATTCAATGCACATTCTCATTCAATGCACATGTTGGTGTTTTGCTCTGATGGAGGATTGCGGGGAGAATTCTGTCCCTGCCCTTCCTGTTAGCTTCCCAAGCCCTCTAGCTTTTCCCTGGCATTGGGAACCGCTAGAAACTGGGAGGTGCGTGAGACCCAATCGCTTAGCTCAAGGTCACTGAGGGACAGGGTATTTGTTCCACAGAGGAATTATTCTAGGATTCTAGGAGTGATTTCTTTAAAAAGTTGTTAACACTAGACTGTGACTTCATAATGCCACAACGGCCAACAATTTAAAAAGTGAATCTTGAGCAAATAAAAATCCTGGATTTATTTTGAAGTTCTGTAGATGCATCTAGAAACGTCAGAGCCCGTGCAGGCTCAGATATTCAGCATATTCTTCAGCAAATAGTTGTTTGCGGATTACAGTTAGTTTATAAACCCCCTCCTTAAGATTATAAGCTCTTATGGGGCAGTTTTGCTAACAGGGGAATTGAAGATTATGACGTGTGCGATCCTACGTAAACCTAGCAGAGAGCAGTTGTCTTAAATGGCCGCAACTCTCATTACAGTGGCCAGCGAAATAACTGAGAGGACCCTGCTCTCCTGTTTACAGACTTGGCAGAAGGGTCAGAGAAGGCAAGGCACGCGGGAGGCCTTGGCCAAGTGTTAGGAAATTCATCCACAATCTCCTAAAAGTACTCTCGGCCTGGTGCTGTGTGTCTATTATAAACTGTGAAAGCTGGAAGCTTCTTAGGAATCTGTATCATCATTCATCCTCAGGCAGGACTGTGATTAGTTTATTCCAAAATGTAAACAACCCCATATTAAAAAAAGAATAAAAAACTCCAGGCACGGAGATTTAGCTCCTCATTTCGATGTTTTCTAGGACTGGAAATCTTTCCTTTACGTAACCTAAATCCATCACGTTGCTACTTAGGCTGCCTCCGCAGCAGGGCTGGAGAACATCTGGTGACCACATCTGTGTTATGACCCTTCGTGGGCTTTCAAACTATTATTAGACTCAGTCCATTTCCTTGCCTCGTGTAAGATTTCCCACCACATTAGACTCCAGATGAACCCTTTCTCATGTCAGAACATGATGGCACCCGTTATTAAAACGTGGTGGTCGTGAATACGCAAAATAAATGTGTCTAAAGTGAGTGATGAATTGTAATAAAATTTTTAAAAAACTTTCATGTCTGTTAAGTAACAATGTATCTGTACGTGGAAGTTCCATTGATTCTCTGTGAAAAGTCTCCCATGCAACTGAATGAAGCAGAACATAGGTACAAAAGTCTCTTCGGAAAAAAGAGACATGTTTCCATTTGAAAGGTACTGAGTTTTGGAGCGACTCAGCTCACTTTGATCATTTTGAAACACTTAATGGAAATAATTTCTGTTGCCATCATAGGATGCCACGCAGAGCAGAAGCGAGGCAGCACGTGGAACCCGGTGCAGGGCTCACTCCTGTGTGGAGCCCAAGCACGGAGCTATTAGCATTTTGCAATTCAAATGCAACCTAAGGCTATTTTTAAACACCCACATGAGAGCTTCTCTTGCAAGGCTATTTAAGGAAAACAGGACTGACAGCAAATGGAACTGTTCGTGATAAAACAAATTTGTGTTCTCACTGTTTCCCATCGCTGAGGCAAATGGAAATCAAAGGCAAATGCTTCCACTTTGGAAAGTTCCTCCGATGTGGAGTTTCGCATGTTTACTGTATAGGGCAGACTTTTCACTGTTACGTTGGACTCATTGTCTGGCGGCTTCTTCGCCCTGAAAGTTGCTAGGTTCCACTGCAGAGATTTTTTAAAGGCTGCTTTGTTAGCAGCCTGGACGCATCCGTGACCTCACCCAAGTGGAAGTGAAAGCGCCTAGTTTTTCTTTCTTTCTTTCTTTTTTTTTTTTTTGCAACAGTAAATCTACTAATTTTACAGTCAGTTGAACAGCAATAGATTAATTTGTGTAAAGTCTGCATGCACAATGAAAACCTGAACTTTAGTGGCTTGAATGCCCAAAACTGCAGCGTGATATTTGAAGGGCAGACACTCTCACAACGTGCCCTGGAAGGATGCAGGCAGGCCACTGTCACCTGCTTCTCGGCACAGGTGCTGACCCCTCGGGCGACTCGGGGCCTCCTGATGGGGTGGCAGGAAGGCTGGGCCTTTGTGTGCTGCAGAGAACGCTTTTCCAATGACTGGGCCAGTTTTCTCCAGCAGCCATAGGAAACAGAAGAAAGGAGGTTAAGGGCCGCCACGAGGGTCAGAATGGGTTAAATTTAGTTAACATCAGAGGTTATAGCTTTTAACAAGAGCTTCAAGCAAACTTATTCGAAGATGCAATTTGCTTCTTTGTCCACTGTTATTTTTTTTTTTAACCCTATTGATAGTGACAGCTTAACAAAGTTTTTATATGCTGGAGGTTTTCAGCCTTTGGAGAATACAGAACTGTGTTCCTTAAAAGGGTGCAGGTGAAAGACTTTATAAAGCGCCATGATTTTCAAATTGGGAGCTTTCAAACAGACTCCCTGCCTGGTCAAGTCAAAAATAATCTGTGCGGGGCATTAAAAAAAAAAACAAACCCATTAGACATGGAGGAACACTTCAGCAGTCAGATGCAGAGGCTCAAGCTTCTAGAAGATTCTTTGTGTGTTTTTCTCTCAGCCATCCTAGCACAGCTCGCCCAGTTGTTATTTGAAATTACCCAAGAGGCCTTCTCAAAAGCTTTCATAGCTGCATTTCTTCCGATTTAGAGCAACTGGGCAGAATTTGTTGTTGATCGTTTTTCTATGCAAGCAAAGAAAGACAGTCGTAGATGTCTGTGTCTATCCTTTATGCTATATCTCTTGTCATTCTGTTACTTTGCATTTTCTGTTCAAGGACTGAACCATTATGGAAATTGATCTTTCCAAAGAGGGTCGTGTGAATTCCTGCTGGGAATGGAGGATGACCTAGGACTGACGTTGAATGTCCTGCATCAGACTAAGTCCTCGTGTGTTATTTAGCTGCGTTTCTCTGATAAAGAAAAGGCTTAGGCCGGGTGTGGTGGCTCAGCCTGTAATCCCAGCACTTCGGGAGGCAGAGGTGAGAGTATTGCCTGAGCCCGGGGGTTCAAGAGCAGCCTGGGCAACTTGGTGAGACCTTGTCTCTACAATAAATCACAAAAACTAGCCGGACGTGGTAGCATGCGTCCTTAGTTCCAGCTACTTGGAAGGCTGAGGCAGAAGGATCACCAAAGCCCAGCAGGTCGAGGCTGCGGTGGCCATGTGCGTGCACTCCAACCTGGGTGACGAGAGTGAGACTCTGATTCAAAAAAAAAGAAAAGACTTGACTTTTGGATGCTTTTAATACATTCATTTAGCTGAGGTTTTTGAAAGTTGGTTTTCAGAACCGTGTTTTCTACCAAGGAGAATGTGGTCTATGCATCTAAGTGCTGAAAACAATAATACGTAAGTGAAAACATGTTGGTTTTAGGTGAGGGCTCTTTTAACTGTTACTTGGGGAATGAGATGATTTGTGTAAGGGAATCTTCCAGATACCTAAGCTTACCTATAAAATGAATACAAATCTTTATTTTTACCATTAGGAATAAAAGTATGCTATATAATGTATAACAGATGTTCTTGCTTTCTGAAGTGTGGTATCATGTTTTTTTTTTAAGAACTGGTGGTATCATTATGGCTGAACATTATGTTACAGAGACATATAACACAGCCATGCTTATATTAAGTGCCATTAAACTGCATAGCCCCACCTGTCATGGTTTTTACATTTGAAATCCTGCTTTTTTCTAGAATTTTCCTACTCCTTCCTTGCCATCAGCCCATCAGCTGTCCCTTTTTATTGCTGTAATTGCCTGCTGAGCTTTAATACCGGGTGCCAAAAACATGTATACACGTTTTAAGTATGACATTCACCCAAAAGATAGCGTTCATCAAATGAATGCTAGCGTCACCATGCGACAGGCAGGACAGTCAAAGAAAATGGCAGAAGCATGGCTGAGTGAACATCATACTACACATTGCTATTGTAATTCGATTAAATGTCAAAAAATAATACATAGATAACATCGCTTAAAATGTGTATACATTTGTTGGGGCGGAGGAGACTTAATTTCTGCTTTGCTAATTCCAGTCCCCATGAGGTCTGCCGGCCTTTGTTCCCTGTCTCTAGATAACTCCCAGGTGGAGTTTTGAAAACAACTTTCTGTTCATTGCAACCAGACATCTTTACAGCTTTTATTCTCTCTTCAACCCTGCTGAGAAACCACGTTCTGTCCTTTTCTTTCTCTGAGCCTGTCCGTGCCCTCCCATCTGCCAGGAATGCAAGCACTTTGGGAGGCTGAAGCAGGAGGATCACTTGAGCTCAGGATTTCAAGACCATCCTGGGCAAATATTGAGTCCTCATCTCTATAAAAAATAATAAACGAAAAAAATTAGCCAGGTATGGTGGCACGCGCCTGCTGTCCCAGCTACTGAAGAGGCTGAGGTGGGAGGATCTCCGGAGCCCAAGAGTTGGAGGCTGCAGTGAGCCATGGTCATGCCACTGCACTCTAGCCTCGCCCAAGTCATGCCTCTCCGTGAAGCCTTTGCCTAGCCCTGCAGGATGAATATCTCCTTCTTTGGAGTCTGTCACTTTGTTTGCCTGTCTCATGGCGCTTATTTTTCTCCGACTCCTGACATAGTCAGTTCCTTGTATACTTGTCATGTCCCATCCTCAGCACATCCCAACTGGAAGGCAGGGACTGGGCCCGCCCTGGTTTTCCTGTTGTCTGCCCCAACCAGCACGGGTCTGATATCCTTAGTACACATGGAGCATTTGTTGAGCAGTATGGTCTGTACAGTACACAACAAAGACTTTCCAAGTGGTGTCTGAAATGAGAGAGTGGTGACTCTGTCTGAGTAAAGTATGTGTGCTTCGGTGTGGGCCTTGGTGTCTTTTAGGGACTAACTTTCTTGGCTTAGAGTCAAGGGTACTTAGTGAGAAACCACACATTACCCTACTGCAGTTTCAGGAAGAAACCTTCTCGATCACCATGAGCAGCTCTGCTGAGACAGGCATCTTTTGTTGGAAGCAACTTGGTATCATGCTGACAACTGTAGTGATTTACAATAACCGGATTAGAAGCGCTGGAAGTCTCAATGCTTGGTCAAAAAGTCGTAGAGGAAGTGTGTCCCAAAGAAGAAACAAGTCCTTTGGATTTCCTGGCGTTAATTACGCTATTGTGGACTCTGTAATTTGCAGCCTACATTCAATATAATCATCACCGCCAAGAGGGTTATTACATGATCACATATGTTTAACCTTGGGTTGACCTTGCTATGCCCAAGTCAGAAAGATCAGATCTGGTTCACAATGTAGCAGAAAATCCAGTCTAACCACTTCTTACATTTTCTGTACATAATTGATGGATTTTTATGACTGACTTGGATAAATATTTTGGTAGTAACAGTTAAAAACAGACATTGTAAAATGGGACCATGTGTAATTATAACTGCAACTTTATTTTTATTTAATTTTAATTTATTTATTTGAGACGGGGTCTCACTGTTGCCCAGGCTGGAGTGCAGTGGCATAATCATGGCTTACTGCAGCCTCGAACCCCTGGCTCAAGTGATCCTCCCAACTCAGCCTCATGAGTAGCTGGACTACAGGCCCATGCCACCACACCCGGCTAACTTTTTTGTTATTTTGTGTCAAGACAGGGACTCAGTTTGTTGCCCAGGCCACTCTTGAACTTCTGAGTGCAAGTATTCCTCCAGCTTCAGGCTCCCAAAGTGCCGGGATTACAGAATTGAGCCACTGCACCAGTGAGTAACTGCAACTTTAAATTATTACTAGGAGAGCATGCAACTGAATAACATGGGATAAAAGGCTTACATGTCTCACATCATGATGCATCATTTGAAGGCTAGCGTGAATAGTCCTCAGCAAGTCATTCTAGCCCGTTCACACTCAGTCACTGCGTCATGACACACACTGGTGTGCATACGAGGACTGACAATGAAGTTTACAAACTCATCCTAGAAAAAGTGCTACATAGTTTACCACTAAATTTCACTGCAGTCACTTTCGAAGTCCTTCCCTTGGGAAGCTATGCACCAACACCCATGCCTAGTCCACCTGCCGGAGCAATTTTGGAACTTTTTCTGGAGTGGCCATCAGAACTGTCATCGTACTACTCTTGATGTCCTGAATGTCATCAAATGTCTTCCTTTCAATATTTCCTTTATTTTCGGGTAAAGAAAAAAGTCACTGGGAGCCAGATCAGGTGAGTGGGGAGGATGTCCCAATACAGTTATTTGTTTACTGGCTAAAAACTCCCTCACAGACAGTGCTGTCTGAGCTGGTGCATGGTCATGAGGCAAGAGCTCCTTTGGGACCATTTTGGCACACACCTTTCTCTGCCAAGATTTTTAGGTAAGATTTTCCTGTTTCTCTGTTGATGTTTATTTGATTGGCGATGCTTCTCACAGCTGATGATTTTACACAATTTGATGAGTCTTTGCACTGTTTTCGTCAGCTCTGCTCTCTATTGGTTGTCCTGACCCCTCTTCATCAGTGACACTTTCTCCCCTCTCAGAAAAATGTTTAATCCATTTGTCGTCTTCTTCATGGCATTATCTCCACACACTTGGACTACCCTGTCCCTAATTTCACTTCTACTCTTGCCAAGTTTAACAAGAAATGTAAAGTTTGTTTGTTACTCTAATTCAAACTCCAACATTCTCGCGACGGCAGCTCTGACGGCCATTTTGGAAAAAGAGTTCCAAAATTGCTTTGATGGGTGGACTAGGCACTGGCGTTGGTGCATAGCTTCCCAAGGGGAGTTCTTAGAAGGTGACCGTTGTGAGATTCAGCAATGAGGTATGGAGCACTTTTCCTAGGGTGAGTCAGTGAGCTTAAATGTCAGCCCTCACACATTGTTGGTGGTAGTAACCGTTTAGGTCATAGACGTTGCTGGTGATTTTTGTTTACTTGGTTTTGTTTTTTGCAAATTCAAATGGACATGAAGTTATGTTTTGTAGTTGGCTCTTGTTCTCTTGCTTCCTGCCAAGTGGTAGTTGGCATCACAGGGACCGCATCCTGGCCCAAGCCTGGTTAGTCAAGGCCTTTGCCTCCTTCCTGGACACCCCGAGCGTGGCAGGGGCTGCGTCACACAGGTGTGGGGCTGCCCTGGAGTATGAGAGCCACTTTCCCAGGCAAAGGCAATGGTGTGGGTGAACAGACAAAACTGAGGCTGAGCGTCACACTAACACTGTTATGTAACAAACTCAAGCAAATGCGGGACAGTCGAGAATTCTAAGTTCGTGGCGAAGTCACGTACTGGTTGGCAATATGCGTGTATAAAGTACTCAGTGGTAGCATGACATTGGAATCCCAATAACTAGCAAGACAAGACCCTCACCAAAGAGTCTAATGAAAACGTAAAAATTCTAGATGAATCCATAGGACTAGTTTCCAGACCCAGCTTCTACAGGGCACTGTAGACACTCAAGCACTTGACTTCGGAGTAGTTTGAATGTTAAGTCTCGGCTCCAGGAGACCTGAGGAACTGGGGGACAGGCCTGGAACCCGATGGCTTAGCCCAGGCTTCTGCTGGTCTGTCTGCTGTGTGTTTTGCCCAGTGAGTCCATATCCCAAGGGGTTGGAGGTGTTCAGTTTTGATACTTTGGCCTTAGCAATTAAAAAAAAAATACATAGCAGAATTTTCATGGTATTTATGCTCAAAAGGTGTCACAACTTTAAGGTATTTTGATGACTACTGATAGAATATTATGGAAAATTAAAATTAAAACATAACTAATTTTGCATCAGATTGTATGTGAGTCAGATTCAGTGAGAGATATTTTATAAATTCAGCCTGTGTGCAAATTTCTTGTATAAATTAACCCATATAAACAGTAAAGTTTACTATCTCACAAGAATGCAGATTTCTTATTTTGACCAGGTATAGTAGTTGACATCTGTAATCCCAGCACTTTGGGAGGCTGGGACGGGAGGATTGCTTGAGCCCAGGAGTTTGAGAACAGCCTAGGCAACACAGTGAGACCTTGTCTCTACAAAAAAAGGAAAAAAAATTAGCCAGATGTGGTGGCGCATGCTTATAGTCCCAGCTACCAGGGAGGCTGAGGTGGAAAGATCACCTGAGCCTAGCAGGTTGAGGCTGCGGTGGCTGGGATCATGCCACTGCACTTCTGTTGCCTGGGCAACAGAGTGAGACTCTGACTCAAAAATAAATATATACATAACAAAATAAAAAGATTTCTTTTCTTTTTAACTAATACTTGTCTAAATATGAGAAGGGCTGGGCTTGAGCTGGGACTTAAAGTGTTCTGTGAAAGCTGGGTCTGGAAATCAGTCCTCCGGAGTCCTCTAGAATTTCTGGTCTTTCATCAGACTCTTTGGTGAAAGTCTTGTCTCGCTGGTTTAAGGGTTTCCATTGAGGCGCTGCTACTGAAAAAGCCTGACATGCCCGGAAGATATTGTCCTGATGGGCCCCAGGCTTCTGAGGTAAGGCTCTATGTGGCTTGGTGAATTTTGTCCCCAATTCCATGACAGATAACTCCCGGCCTTCCTGCGGAGGGCAGCACACACAGCCATAGGACGGCTGCAGCTGGCATCTCCGTGCAGGGGAGGACTTGCCAGCAGAAAGGCTTGTCTGCCAGCACCCCAGTTAGCAAAGGCTCTGAGACAGAGGACAGGAGGGGTCACAGACACCCGGGGAAGTTCCTCTCTGAGCCTTCTGTTACGGCCACAGTCACCCGTCCTCCCCCCCCACCCCCAGCCAGGGCCGCTCTAGGTGGCAGCAGGGAACATTGTCACTTTCCCGGCTGCCTAATTTCCAGCTTCAGCGCCTTCTTAAAGATGCCACTGTAACCCGGTCTCGAGCCTCCCGGGACCCAGCGATGCGTGCCTTCAGGGAGGGAGGCAATCGACAGCAACTTGTGGTGCCTGGCCAGCAAGGACTGCCTGGCCTCCCCGACTGACGTACTCCCCAGGGGCCTGTGGGCTTGTCCCACCCCCAAGACAAGCCCTGGAGCGGGGACACTGTGGGAATTCTTCCCGGACATTCCTCTGCAGGGATGCTTCCTCTCTGGTCTTCCTGAGGGAGGAAATCTATCTTGCTCTTGAGAAAAAGAATTCCGAATCAGAAAACTGAGTCTCCATGCCCAGGAATCCTGGTCTGAATTAAGGGTTCCTGCAGATACCATTTGGTTCCAGTCTGAAAGTGAAGTGACTTTAGGACAAATATTTATATTCATGATATAATTATTAACAGATAATAATATATTACATATTATTGTTATATATGATTTAGTATATGTAAGAGGTATATAAACACTTATATATAAATTATATATTATATAATTATTACATAACACGTGCAATATTATATAATACATGTAATATGTAACATAATATGCTATGTATTATATAATATATAATGTTATATAGTATATATAATATGTAATATAAGTAATATATAGTATGTAATATATGATATATGTAATATATGTAACATTATAGAATATATATATATAATATTGTATGTTCACCACACACATACATGCATAGCTTAGTTTGTGTGCCAGTCACTCTTTTAAGCACTTTACATATAGTGACTCATTTAGTTCCCATTAAAAAAATCTATAATTAAGTACTATAATTTTTCTTATTATGTAGCCTTCCACTGATATGGAAACTGAGGTAAGAAAGGTTAGATGACTTGTCCAAGGTCACACAGCTAATAATAGTTGGTCGAGCTGGGATTAGAATTTAGGAAATCTGTCTACTATGTATGCTCTTAGCTACTGTACTAAGAATGATAGCTAACATAATATTGTACTATGTTGAGTATGTAACAACAATGATATATTCTTATTGTTAAACTGAATACATACCTGGTCTTTCTTAAAGTGAGTATAATCCTGGGGCTTCCTCGACTTCTCAAAAACACCTTTAGAAAGGTGATGCTGACGATCACCCACTGAGAAGAAATGTTTGCATCAGCATTTTCTTTCTCCTCAAAGTTATTTATCTCCAGCGTGGAGGGAAGAGCCCTAAGTAGGAGTCAGAGGACCTGGCTTTATTTCCCAGCTCCCTGTTTTACTTTCTGTGGGCCCTTTGAGCAAGTAATCTGGCCCCCTGCTTTTTTCATCTGTAGAATGAGGTAATAATGTTAAAGAATTGCAAGGGTCAAAAAGATAAAATATTTTGGAAGCTATAAAGGAATATACAAACGTAAGATACTAATCTCCTGCTCCAAGGCTCTTTAAAACACTTGCTGTGTATTTTCTGTTATTATTATTATTTTTGTTTTAGAGACAGAGTCTTGCTCTGTCGCCTAGGCTGGAGTGCAGTGGTGTGATCCTGACTCACTGCAGCCTTGACCTCCCTGGGCTCAGGTGATCCTCCCACCTCATCCTCTCAAGTAGCTGGGGATACAGGTGTGCACCACCATGCCTGGCTAATTGTTTTAATTTTGTATAGGGATGGGGTCTTGCTATGTTGTCCAGGCTGATCTCAAACTCCTGACCTCAAGAGATCCTCCCAATTTGGCCTCCCGAAGTGCTGGGACTACAAGCATCAGCCGCTGTCCTTGGCCACTCTGAGTGTTCTCTGACTTCTGCTTGTAAGCCAAAGAGGAGATATCCCCTGTCTGTGAATGCTGCTCAAAGTGTGATCTGTGGACCTGCGGCACCAGTGTCATCCGGAAGCTTGATAGAAATGCAAATTCATGGGCCCCTTTACAGACCCACTGACTCTGAAACTAGGAGTGTGGTGCCCAACAATCTTATTTTAACAAGTTCTCCGGGTAATTCTGATGCTTGCTGAAGTTTGAGTAGCACCGATGTGAACGGTTCTGCCATTCATTCAATACCTATTGATAGATATCTCTCGAAAGGGCCAGCCATGGAATTGGGAAGACAAGACAGTTGCTCTCCTCAAAGAGAAGATATCCTTCTTGACGAACCGCTTGTCACTCTTCCAGTTTCTGTTCCAGTGCTAATCCGAGCATCCCACTGCCTCCAGAATGTTAGTCTACACTCTCTCTCTTTTTTTTTTTTCTCGTTGGGGTCTTACTCTGTCGCCCAGGCTGGAGTGCAGTACATACTCATGGCCACTGCAGCCTCAATCTGCTGGGCTCAGGCGATCCTTCTGCCTCAGCCTTCCAAGTAGCTGAAACGACAGGTGCGCGCCACTTCGTCTGGCTAATTTTTTGACTTTTTGTAGAGACGAGGTCTCATGTTGGCCAGACTGGTCTCGAATCCCTGGACTCAGGCAGTCCTCTTGCCTCTGCCTCCAAAAGTGCTGGGATGACAGGCGTGAACCACTGTGCCTGGCATCTACACTCTTGATAGCACGGTAGTACAGCTGGATGCCTGCATGGGCTCGGCTCTGCTCCCGACCTTCCCTCCTGCCAAGTTGCTCTCCCAAGTGCTCTCTCTGGCCTTTGTGCTCTGGTGCCTGTTGGTCTCTCCTCCTGTGAGCCTTTCTCTCCTTCTCTACTCTTTCTTCGAGATGAACCACCCCCACACTCTGTGCTACGTCACTTCTGCTAGGTACACTCTGCCTTTCTTTTTTCTTTTCTTTTCTTTTTCTTTCCTTTCCCTTTCTCTCCCTCCCTCTCGAGTCAGAGTCTCACTCTGTCGCCCAGGCTGGAGTGCAGTGGCACACTCATGGCCACCGCAGCCTCAACCTGCTGGGCTCAGGCGATCCTTCCACCTCAGCCTCCCAAATAGCTGGAACTACAGGCGTGCGCCACCATGCCCAGCTAATTTTTTTGATTTGTTGTAGAGATGAGGTCTTGCCAAGTTGCCCAGGCTGGTCTCGAACCCCTGGGCTCAGCCAATCCTCTCATCTCTGCCTCCCAAATTGCTGGGATGACGGGTGTAACCACAGTGCCCAGCAGAAGCCTACATTTAATCTCTGTATCTTCAGAGTTCTTTCGTAGGGGTGTCTGAGTGTCCACTGATGGAAGACAGGGGTGAAATAAGGGAGAGAAGAGTGAGGAAAAGAGGGAGGGAGTCTTTGTAAAATGTTGTGGCGAACTAACATTGGCCTTGTTTTCTTTGTCAGGCATCAGCTCTTCATGTATTGAGGTACAAACGAGATGACTTTGTACCTCAACAAACATGACTGCTGAAATGATCTGTGGTCCGGGTGCAGAGGCTCACGCCTATAATCTCAGAGCTTTGAGAGGCTGAGGCAGGAGGACTGCTTGAACCCAGGAGTTAGAGACCAACGTGGGCAATATAGTGAGACCCCTGTCACTACAAAAAGTTTTCAAACATTAGTGGGGCCTGTGGGCACATGCCTGTAGTCCCAGGTACCTGGGAGGCCGAGGCAGGAGGATCTCTTAAGCCCAGGAGTTGGAGGCTGCAGCGAGCTATGATTACGCCACTATACTCCAGCCTGGGTGACAGAGCGGAAACTTGCCTCTCTAAATAGGTAAATAAATAAATAAGAAATGATCTGCAAGTGTTGATTAAGCTCAGTAAATATTTCTTTCGCACCGACTCTGTGTGAAGCGCAGTGTTAGACTCAGCGAGCAAGGCCCCCCCCTTCCCTTCCCTTTCTCTCTACCTGGCAGGGAGAAAGATGCAGCTCCAAATTCTAGCATGAGGGGTGGTGGCCGCTGCTCTGTCTGGGAGGTCGGACTCCAAGGAAGCCCGGCACGACAGACGGGCAGGCTCCCGGATGGCCGGGGCCCAGAGAAGGCAACAGAACTCAGATGGCGAGGACAAGCCAAAGAGGGGCCGTACTCCGAGTCCAAGTGGCCACAGGTTTCCATTCAGCCCTCCTGAGAGGAGACATGACCACAAATATGACCACTCCTATTACAGTGTCTGGTGTCTAAAATTATATCTGAGCAGACTGGATAGTGGACGGTGTCAAGTTCTCAGTCTACAGGGCAGATTCCAGCGTGTCCAACCAGCACTTTTGTTATCCTACGAAGCGGACGGTTAGGGACCTCTGCTGAGCGTGGGTATCATTGACAATGGAAATCGATGGCCCGGTTCTGGTCAGCGCTGCCCAGAATCCAGGGCACAAACGAGGAGAATGAGGCCCACCACCTTCCCCTTCAGATGTTGCTTCAGGAAAGCTCAGTTTTGGCCATAGGCCCTAGGCGACACCTACTCGCACTGCCAAGCGGCCGCTGTCTCTGCTGCTCTTTTCTGGAAAAGCGGACAAACTCAAACAACGGGCTGTGCTCACGTTGTCCTTAGAAGGGAAAGCACTGTGGACATTTCTCCCGGGTCTGATGACCTCCTGGATTGGCCTCCCGTGGGCGTGTTTCTGGAACAGAGGCTGCCTGGCCACGTGGGGGAAGAGCCTGGGGCTTAAAAGCCCAGAGAACCAGGCCTGCACCCCAGCCGGGCCTGCACCCCACCCGGGCCTGCACCCTGACTGGGCCATTTGCCAAGTGCTGCCTGGGCAGGTTGTCAAGCGTCTCCGTCTCTTCTTCAAGAGGACGAGAGTGATTTTAACATGCAGCTGGAATGCCTTGCAAAGATTAGATACAACAATATTATTGTTTTTATTGCTTTATGATAAAAGACGTCGTGGGGTGCTATAGGGTGGGCGGGTTCAGGGTTTCTATGAACCGGTGATGTTGGAACCCCTGCCAAGACCATTAACATCGCGTCTGCCCTGTAAGAAAGTCTTCGATGGATCACAGAGGAGGCCGGGATGGAGGAGGCTGGGGGGGTGTTTGTGACTGATGGCCCTGAAATTGCCCCCAGGAAGGGCTGTCCTCCCTCTTCCACATGGATGCTGTCTTCCCACCTGTAACTCATCCCCACCCTCTCCTCTCCTCTCCTCTCTACTCCCAGGGAGAATTTCAGGCCAGTGTTGAGGGGTGGAGATGGTTTTTTTGATGGGTTGATCTTTTGGAACGCTTGTAGTTGCATTCGAAGTTGCATTCTTTTTTTGCTTGTTTGTTTTTTTTAGTCGGAGTCTCACTCTGCTGCCCAGACTGGAGTGGCATGATCACAGTTCACCGCAGTCTCACTCTCCTGAGCTTGGGTGATCCTCCTGCCTAAGCCTCCTGAGTAGCGAGAACGACAGGCGCGTGCCACCATGCCTGGCTTATTTATTTTTATTTTTGTTGAGACAGGAGTCTCACTGTGTTGCCCAGGCTGGTCTCGAACTGCTGGCCTCGAGTGATCCTCCCGCCTCAGCCTCCCAAAGTGCTGGGATTACAGGCATAAGCCACTGTGCCCAACCCTCCAATGACATTCTTAAACTCAATTACATTCTTCCCAACTTCCTAAATGTAGGGCTGGCAGGGGGCGGTCCTCTGCTAAGCCCACATTCCCTCCAGAAATTCTTAGCTGAGAGCCACGCCATGGCCTGGAGGCCTTCTTTGATGATAGTTGAGCTCTTCAGTGCTGTTCTTTTATTCGTAGGTGGGAAGAGAGGAGAAAGCTTGTGAAGCGGGTGGAGATGGTCCTGGGGTCCATTAGATAGAATGAATGATGTTCCCGAAAGCACCGAGGCTCATTTGAAATATGGACTCCCCTACGGAGGTCACAGCCCAGCCTTTGTTGTGGCTTCAGAGGGGCTATTTATACATTTTGGTCTTCATTTCAGAGTCGCCTCCTGTGTTGGTGACACTCCAGCCCTGCCCAAGCCATATTTAAAAAAGAAAGCAGTAATTAAGAACCACACACCCAGACGTGGGGATTGGCAAGAGTGTGGAACAGAAGCTTTCAAAGAAGCATTCGACTCCCACGGCCGCAGAGGATCTGGCATTCTCTCCCAGTCTAGCTAGAGCAAGGAGCATGAAATAAACAAGAACTTCCACATCCTGAAATCCACCTATATTCTGACTTCTGAGCTTTGTCATGCTTTTATCCCTCATTCTTCACATGGAACAGGGGCAGGGTGAAGACAGAGATTAAAGCCATCTATCTGAAAGGCAGTTTTTCCTTCTCAAGCTCCTGTAGACTTTGCCTTCTTTCTGTTCCCACCTGGGTGGTTTATTTGCCAGAAGGTGGGAAGCAGAGTCAGAGCCTGGAGACTGGATGGACGCCCAAGTCTCAGGACACGCCCAGGTGCTCTCTGCCTGCAGCTGAATGGGTGACCCCAGGTGAGTCCCACGTAAGAACCGGCGGAAGAATCCGCCATCAGAGTGAGTCTACCCCGGGCGCCATGGGCATTCGTCAGTGGTGGTTGCTTTAAGGCATGAGGTTATGGGGTGGTTTGTTGTGGAGTAATAGATAACCCAAACATAACCCACTGGACTGCCATTAAAGAGATGGAAATATGACTTTTTTGGAACGCACAAAGGTGAAACCAAAATCCAGAAAGGTATCTATGTCCTTTGACGCTGAAATCATACTCCTCTGATATTATCGTAAAAAAATTATTAGACAAGCAAAAAACTATATGCATGAAACGTGTTTATTGCAGTATTATTTTTAAAAACATACAAATACTCTAATGGAGCAAAAATTAATGATAGGTTTCCTAAGTTATGCTACATCAACACATAATCTTTCTTAAATGATAAAAAAGAATCCCTGAAACCAGTGATTTAAAAAAAAAATCCTTTTTAAAAAAAAAAACTTTTGGTAGAGACTGGGTCTTGCTGTATT
>CAUYQG010229948.1:0-23529 GCA_963574415.1 Tarsius wallacei
GGCTCAGGCTGGAGTACAAGTTTGAGATCATGGCTCATTGCTGTCTAGAACTACTGGGCTCAAGCAATCATACTGCCTTAGCCTTCCAAGTAGCTGGAACTACAGGTGTGCGCTACCACACCTGGCTAACTTTTTGATTTACTGTAGAGATGAGGTCTCGCCAAGTTGCCCAGGCTGTTCTCGAACCCGTGGACCCGGGCAATCTCTCACCTTTGCCTCCCAAAGTGCTGGGATTACAGGCTTGAGCTACCGTGCCCGGCCTTTTTGTCTGTTTTGTAAATAAGACTCCAACTGATGTTCATCTTTTTAGCCCGTCTTCTTCTTCTTTTTTTTTTTTTTTGAGTCAGGGTCTCACTCTGTTGCCCAGGCTGGCATGTGCCCTGGCATGAACAAGACAATTGCGACTCACAACAGCCTCAACCTCCTGGGTTCAGGCAATCCTCCCACATCAGTCTCCTGAGTAGCTGGGACTACAGGCTCTTGCTACCACGCCCAGCGAACTTTTCTTTCTTTCATTTTTTGTAGAGACAAGGTTTCACTATGTTGCCCAGGCTGCTCTTGGGCTCCTGGGCTCAAGCAATCCACCTGCCTTGGCCTCCCAAAGTGCTGGGATTACAAGCGTGAGCCACTGCACCTGGCCATCTAAATCTTTTTTTTTTTTTTTTTTGAGTTGGAGTCTTACTCCGTTGCCCAGGCTGGAGGGCAGTGGCACGCTCATGGTCACCCCAGTGTCAACCTGCTAGGCTCTGGTGATCCTTCTGCCTCAGCCTTCCAAGTAGCTGGAACTACAGGTACGTGCTACCATGCCTGGCTAATTTTTGATTTATTGTAGAGACGAGGTCTCATCAAGTTGCCCGGGCTGGTCTCAAACCCACGGACTCGGGCAATCCACTCACCTCTGCCTCCCAAAGTGCTGGGATGACAGGCTGAGGCACCGAGCCCAGCCCATCTAAACCTTAACTTTTTTTTTTTTTTTTTGCAGAGACAGTGTCTCACTATGTTGCCCAGGCTGGTCTCAAAATCCTGGCTTCAAGCAATCCTCCCACCTCGGCCTCCCAAAGTGTTGGGATGACAGGCGTGAGCCACTACGCCCGGCCACCCATCCTCATCATTTCTGACATGAGAAAAACACTGTTGGGATGAGATGATTTGCCCAAGGCCATTCCACGGAGCAGGTGCTCCATTTTACTCAAGTAGAATTTTTATAGTTAAGGTGCCTTTACATTTGAAAATAATTTGAACATGATGAGTATCAAAGATGCCATGGCGCGGGGACGATTGCTTCTCTGTTGGCAAGATCAAGCCTTCGCAATGTGCCAGTAGAATAGACATTTGCACTCGTCAACCCAGTAACCCACAAACCCCCGGGTGGGAAGCCTCCACACAGAGGCCGCTCCGAGGAGTCCCAGCCTTTCCAAGTCTAGCGGCTGGTGAAGCCCCAGCTGGGACTCAGCTGATTTCCCAGCCTTTTTATCTCTTCACTGCCCCGACACCCTGAAGCACCAACACAGCTGCCTCCAGGGATATTTTGAGACACTGTATTTGTAAACTGCGTGTAACTTTCTGAATGAAGTTTGAAAAACAGATGGTGCGCGCCCACCAGCTTACTTCTTGCCAGTTTTCCCCATCCCTGGTACTAGGGAGAGTCAGAGACCGCTTTGGAGAAAGAAGAAATTGCCAGGCAAGGTGGAAACTTCAGCCTCCGGCAAACACAGACGAACGGGATCCCTGGGCCCCATTTGGCAACACACAGAGACCATAGAACACTCAGTCTTCGTGAGAGGAAGAACAGATCCTGCAAATGAGGAATACTGATCATGTTAGCAAGTGAACCTAGAAGAGTAGAATTCATAGAAGGGTGTTCTTGCTCTTTCTGTCTTTTTAAAATTTGTATTGTATTTATTATTTAATTTAGCTGGCTCATGCCTGTAATCCCAGCACTCTGGGAGGCCGAGGTGGGAGGATCGCTTGAGGCCAGGAGTTAGAGACCAGACTGGGCAATTATATAGTGAAACTTTGTCTCTACAAAAAATTAAAAGAAGAAAAAAAATAGCCAGGTGTGGTGGTGTGCTCCTGTAGTCCCAACTACTCAGGAGGCTGAGGCAGAAGGATCATCTGAGCCCAGGAGGTCGAGGCTGTCATGAGCCATGACCATGCCACTGCCCTCCAGCTTGGGTGACAGAGTGAGACTCCAACTCCATATATATATATATATGGAGAATGAGAGCGAAAGAGTTAGAGATGGAGTCTCACCCTGTCGCCCAAGCTGGAGTGCAGTGATGGGATCATAGCTCACTGCAGCCTTGAACTGCTGGGCTCACTCCATCTTCTCACTTACCCTCCTGAGCAGCTGGGACTACAGGTGTGTGCCACCACATATAGCTACTTTTTTTTTTTTTTTTGGTAGAGATGAGGTCTCACTATGTTGCTCAGGCTGGTCTCAAACTCCTGGGCTCAAGTGTTCCTCCCCGCTCAGCCTCCCAAAGTGCTGGGATTACAGGCATGAGTCACAACGCCTGACTTTTTCTCTTTTTCTTTTTGGTAAGCTCTATGAATGTGCCAGGAAGCAGGAAGGTTAGGGCAGAGACCATGCTCTCCTTACCATGTTGTATTCCAGGATTCAGTGCACAAATCGGAATTGATGTAGGTATTCTGAAAGTACATCGATTCAGCAAATATCTCCCGACTGTGTATTAAGTGCCAGGCACGGTGTTGGTCCCTGGCCTTGAAGTGAGAAACAGAGAGGCAGGCAGTGTCCATTCTGCTGAATAAGCATGATGGGCATGGAATAAATACAGTAAGTACCCGGGGCTCTGGGAGCCTGAAAGAGTGTCACCTGACCCAGGCTCGGGAGTGGGGAAAACTTCTAGGCGTTCTCTAGTCTTGTGCCTTGTACGTGTAGATTGGAGATGGAGCAGCAATTCATGTTTGCTGAGCTGAACAGGCGAGTTTTCTTTGAAGTAGCTTGAAGTCGCAGGGGAATGTCAAGTATTCTCACAGACCTTTCTTGTTTGAGTTGGCAAACACCACCAAGAGGCTGTGAGTTACAAGAAACTGTCAACAATGCAGTCGTAGGAAAGAAACCCAGTGACAGGGACAGGCGGTATACCTTTTGTACCTTTCAAATTACCTATTACATTTTTTGATTAATTAAAAAAGAGAATATAAAGCCGGGCCGGTGGCTCAGCCTGTCATCCCGCACTTTGGGAGACTGAGGTGAGTGGATTGCCTGAGACCACGGGTTTGAGACCCGCCTGGGCAACTTGGTGAGCCCTCATCTCTACAATAAATCAAAAATCAGCCGGGCGTGGTAGCACGCGCCTGTAGTTCCGGCTACTTGGAAGGCTGAGGCGGAAGGATCGCCAGAGCCCAGCAGGTCGAGGCTGCGGTGGCTGGGAGTGGCCACTGCACTCCAGTCTGGGTGACAGGGTGAGACTCCAACTCAAAAAATTATAATAATAATAAATAAAAATTAAAAAATAAAATTAATTAATTAATTAAATAACAAATGACTGAATCAATTCTTATACCTTTTATATTAGTTTGCTAGGAATGCCATAACAAAATAGCACAGACTAGGCGACTTAAACCCAGAAATGTATTGTCTCACTGCTCTAGAGGATGGAAGTCCAAAATCAAAGTGTAGGCAGGGTGGGTTCCTTCTGGAAACTTTGAGGGAAGAACTGTTCTAGGCCTTTCCCTTTGGTTTATAGATGGCCATCATCTTCCTGTGTCCTCATGTGGTCTTCTCTCTGCACATGTCTGTGTCCAAATTTCCTCTTGTTAGAAGGACATCCACCATACGGAATTCGAGCCTGCCATAATAACTTTATTTTAACTCTGACTCTGTAAAACCCCGTCTCCAAATACAGTCTTATTCTGAGGTACTGGAGGTTAGGACTTCAATGTATGAATAAAGGGAGGGATGGCAGAATAGGGAAGAGGACACTATTCCGTCCAGAACACCTTCCCGCAGGTATTTTGGTTTCAGATAACACAACCTTTTAATCGCTTTTGTTGTTGTTGCTGTTTTCTTCAGAAAAGAATAACACAAATAGGTCAAGGACTAAGTTTGAGAGAGCTGGTTCATGCCTGGGTTTCTTGGTCAACGCCTTTAAACCACCAAGTGAATTACTGTATTAGACTGGAGCTAGAAGGCCATAGTACTAAGGGGGACCAACCAGGATGATGTGATAACTTCAGGACACGGCACTGGATCGGCACACTGGCTGGATGGTGGACCTTGCAGAAGCTGGACCAAACACAGGACCATCCACACCACAACGCATCCCTAACAAAAGAAAGTCTGGTGGCAATAACACTGAAACATCATGAACGACAAGGCCAGGATGTGTTAGAAGAGCTTGTGTTCGGTTAACAAGGGAAAGAAACATGATTCCACCTTGAACTTTAACAACCTACCACAAAAGTCTGATTATTTTTTTCCTCACACCACTGAAAAGCAAGGAGGAAGGCTCTCTGGCAATCCTTTTTAAAAAAAGAGGATTTTCTTCATTCGGTGCAACCTCAGGAACAAGACCCTCTCACACCATCCCGTCGGCTCGTCTTGAATCAAATGAAGAATGTTAGTTTTGACTCTTGCTTGGAAAATAAAAGAGTCTTAAACCCTCCAGAGATTTGTAATCTAACATGTGCCAAGAGAACTATAAATTATGTGCTTCTGCTTCCAGTCTGGCCGCTTTTTCCTTACAGTTCTTTTCTGTACACACATCTAAAGCAAATGCTTAGGAACTATGGGAGTGTTGGTCTAAGGTAGGGAAGAGATTTACTTAAGGACAGGGAAGGAGAGGTCCTTCTGAAGATGAGGAAAACACATTAACAACACTGTTTGAGCCATGGGACTCAGCGAAGTCAGTTTAATTTCCAAGAGAATGTTATATGGTCTCATTTGAACTCATTAGATGAGACAGAGTGGACTTAGTCACAGTCCTTCTGAGAAAGCACAAAATAGACCACCCTTAACTCAGCAAAAAGCCTGAAACACCATCTGTTGCCATGTTGAAACACTGGGGGGGGGGCGGGGGTGATGATGAAACAGCTGATAAATTGGAAGGGGCTCTCAGGCACATGAATATCCCTACTGAGCCCTCTGCTGAGAAGCCCAGAAGAGAAAAAAGAACTTCTTGGATGCCTTGTTGGGATGCTCGAATTATTATATCCCTTAAAAATGTGAAAAAAACATGCAAGTGGCACATTTAAGAAAGTTTCCCCAAGCAAGATAGACCAAACAAAGGTGTCAGAGAAGTCTGAATTAAGAAATCGTTGAAGGCTATTTTGAAGTGATTTCCCTCCTTCGATGCACACCACCATTGCCTGATGTGTTATTTGCTAAACCATAATTCAATTAAACAGAGAGGGAAACTTGACTCGGAGACAAGGTAGGTAGGCCTTGGCATTGCCCCCACCCCACCAGAATTCAACTCTTGTTTCAAAAATGGACAAGGAAGAAGATTTTCCCGGAAATAAAGTACTTGGAGGGGGGAGAAAAAAAACATAACACGTGGCAAAATTCATCATTCATTGTCTCCATCTGGGCATCACCAACCTCTACACTCAGATGTCCTCTGAAAGGTGCACAGGCAGAGAAAGGCTTTGGGTGACACAGGAATGGCTTCCCAGAGACGTGGGTAAACAGCGGTTCCATCAGATCATCTGGGCTTTAATAAAGAAGAATACCACAAAAAAAAAAAAAAGAAGAAGAAGAACGGACGCTGCCGAGCGCGGCCACACGGGTGGGCTTTGCAGCAGGAACAGGGGGAAAAACCTCCTCCGGCCTCCACAGCCGGCCTCTCCGGGTCGTCCCCGAGACTTCAAGCTGAGCCGCAGGGACAGAGCCCCAGGGAGCACTTCGCACAGCCGCCGAGAGCCCGGCCCCGTCTGCGATTTTTGCAGCGACGGCGCGCTGCGGCCTCCCTGGCTCTCCGGCCGCTCCCCCGGCTCCCGAGCCCGGGCCGGCGCCGCCACGTCTCCGGGTGGCGGTGCCGGGAGCGGCCGGTAGGTGGCGCCCCGAGCTCCCGACTGAGCCGAGCGACCGCGGGCGGCGGCGGACGGCGAGGATTCTGATTCATAAAAAAGCGGCCATTCTACTTGATGAACAATAATAATCAAGAAAACTGACTCCTGGGCACCGTAGAGATGGATTTTTAAAGCCCCGAAATCCAGTTATTTGGTATTATTTAATTTAATTTACTAAATCTGAATAACGGTGCGATGCAATGGTGCGTGGCAGGGCGTTTAGGTTTTATGGCTTCTAAATGCTTCTCTTTAGGGCGATTGCACTCCGTTGCGTGGTCGCCAGAGAACTCTGTCCCCATCTCCAAGCTGTGTAAACACATTGAGGAGGGAATAATTACAAGGTTGGGAGAGAGGCCGGGAGACTCTATTGAGGGCAGACAGGGAGCCCAGCTACAAAATGTCCCCCCTTGTCAGCTAACAAACTACCTCAAAAGTACTCAAAGATCGATGTTAAATATTTCATTAATATAATCACTGCAGCCAAGCCTATGCTGAGCGCTTTCCTGGTGCTTCTTGTAGCAGAAGCCTCATTTTGTAAACAAATAAGATCTATAACAATATTTATTGTATCTCCCACCTAAATTTTTTAAGTTGATGAATGCACATTTCCCATAGCTTCCAAACTGACAAACGAGGGGACTGTAAAATCTAGCAACTCCGCTCATTCTTTGATCAAAGACAATTTTCTGCAAACAGATGTTAAAAGTCCTTTCATAAAAATGCAGCCATCGCACCCTCCCCAGTGGAGCCCAGCGCACACATGATATGTTTGCCCCGTGTGTGTGTATATTTGCATAAACATAAGGAGCTGCACACACGTGTATTAATTCAAATATCGATGCATGCGTGTACATATCCGGGTGTACATGCTGTCTGTGTACCACTCTCCTCTATTGTTTTCAGCATAACTGATTTTGGCACCAGCTCTTTAGCACTTTGGAAGGGCCTTCATTAGCACTGGGATGGTATCCAAAAAGAATCTAGAAAAATCAACACATGGCTGCTCTTGTTCTCACGATAAATGACAGCTTTCCCGGAAAACAACAACAGTCAAGAAGCAAAACAAAAACCAAAAAGCAACAAGAGTAGCAATAACATGAATAGAGGAAGTCAGACATCACTAACTCAAATTTTTTTAATTTTAATTTATTTATGTATTCTATTTTTACAACTGTCTTCCTTTGCCATGAAGCCTTTGGGGACTTTCACACAATTAAAAATATAAATAATGAAAATATATTGAGTCCTTGGAAAAGAACAACAATCAAACAGGCTTGTGTCTCTTTGTAGATACAAATATGCTAGAGATCAGTATGGTATGTCAGCTGCCCACTGAACTATACCAGTCCTCAAACCTTCCACACCAATAATACACAATTCTTTGGAACCTGAGTTCTGAAAAGGTGAGACTTTCTTGGAAAACAGAATCTCCCTAATTAACTGAAGTGAAAGTCTCATCTTGAAACTATTTCAAGAACTCCTGGGTTGTCCCAATGCCATGAGAATGTGCAGAGAAGGCAGTGATTTTTAAAATCCCAGTAATATCCAGCGTGTGTGTATGCAAATATGCCCTCATAGCCACGCCTTAATAGGTAAATAATAAATCACACTTTAAAGAACAGCAGTAACCAAACTGTAGAAGACTTTGAGGTAAAGGGTTAATTCCTCTGCAGTTCAGCTGTCAAAACAATAGTGGGGAATGCATGGCCCTTTCAGGCTAGTGGCTCTGCCCAGGAGACCAGCCATCAAGGGAGAACACCCCATTGGGTCTCAGGGAATGGGAAGTTATTGTGCTGTTCACTTCTCCATTCACCCTTCTCTTCCTCGGTTTCTCAGTTAGATTTTCTCAGTCAGAGTTGTTTGTACTGGGGGGTCTTGAAAATTCTCAAGAGAAACAGGAAAAGGAATGAGGAAACAATGAAATAATTTTTAAAGGAGGGAGAAAATGCACAGAACTTCTAGGGATATGCTTCCAGAATGGGGAAAGACTGACTGCAACTGGAGACAGCACAGCCTTGTGGGGAGTCCTACACCATGCTGGTGAGGAAGGTGTTAAGGAGACAGCTGGACAAGAAAAGGCGGCAAAAAAAAAAAAAGGGTGTGGAAGAGCCCAATCTTAAACTTCAGACATCCTCGAAGTGTGGCTTGGCGTAATTCAAAATACAGGAACAGCCTGAGATTATGGATCACAGTGAAGAAGAAGCAAAGCAACTCCACCTTCATCCATTCGGTTCACAAATACGTATTAAGTGCCTTTGATATGACAGGGGCCATGTTACACCCTAGGCATACAAAAGTAAACAGAGATTTCTTCTCACTGGCTTCCTTACGTAGAAAATGGCCACCATTTTGTCTGACTTCAAACTCAGTCAATGCACAACATCCTCTAACTCAGGAGGCAGGGATTAAAAACCCTGTGAATCTGTGGACTGAGAGGAAATTGAGTCCCAGAGCTGAGTATTCCTAGAGTGGTGTGTGCCTGGCCAGCACCCTAAACTGCCTTGGAGTCGGCTACATGCTAAGTGACCCTCTCAGGGCCTAAGTGGTTATATTCCAAACTATAGCTGAAGTATCTGTTGACAACCGTCATCCTTAGAAATGGCTCCATTTCAGCCTATTGCCGATAATTATTATGAATAAGCTAACACAATCTCATGTTTGACAGAACTGTCCCACTCTCCAATAAGGGCCAGAAAGCCGATTGAAATGTTTCCAAAGGAGACGAGATTCCAAGTAGAACTGAGACGACGTCTCAAAAACCTATTCAATAACCCTCTCTCTTTTGTCTCCCCCCAAAATGAGAATAGAACCAGACTGGTGTTTGGCAGAGAGACCGGTGTCAACACTCTCTATATTTACTTATTTATTGGCAGCTTGGAAGGAAGCCACCATTTATGGTCCTTCATTCCCAAATAGAAGAAACGTTGGTTCCTGCCAACAATGTCTCTGAACCACCTGACTGGCCTCTCTCTGCACAAGCCAAGAGGGGAATGGGTCCAGGACATTAATTGCTGGCCACCATGTTTATAACACAGTTAAAGTTGCCTCTGCTCCAGACGGCCCCAACTGGAGAAGACAGTGGGTTGCAAGCCCCCTGAAATGGTTTAGCTCTCGCAGAACCGCGGCTTAGAAAGGCAGAAGCTGACTATATCCATCCCCAACCACACAACCCACTACACTCAAGCCTGTGTTGGTGTTCTGCTTAGCAGGTACAATCAGTGTGTGATGTGAAGACCTTAGAAGGGGTCCCAAATAATTTCATGTCCAAGGATGATGGTATGTTTGGGAAAACTGTCCTTCTGAGAAGAAGCCAAATAACAAATACTTATTTTAATGCAGTAAAGAGAGAAAACTAGGATGGGGATGTGGAACCTTAAAACAGTCTTTAGAATGATCGTAGAAGAGAGAGGGCTTTTTTGTTTTTTTTTGTTTGTTTGTTTGTTTTAGAGTAAGCAGCTGGTTTCACCTTCTAGCAGAGCTAGAAGAAAGAAATCAGAAAATTTTAGAGCAAATAGGTCCTTAGAGATTATTTCCTATGACAGAGGATGATGTTTATTTTTTAGGAAAAGATTCTGGGCTGGAAGCAGGTCCCCTAAGTCTAAATGGAATGTTAGAGTCTCACAATTGGCTGACACCAGTACCAGAAGAATGAGTTTAGACATTATTACAGCATAGACATGTCAGCAGGTTAAATTCTAGACTGAAGTAAGCCAGTTTGTTCAGTTAGGACCACAGCACGACCCTTGCCAAGAGTTGAGAGACCTCCTGAATCTTTATGATGGGATAAGATAACTCTTGCAGGGCTACCTACTGCCATGCTTTAGAAAACCTGCTGACTTTTAGAATAAGGTATAGGAGAGTGCGGTTTTAAGTGCCAGAGTGAGCCTAGTTATGAAATCCAGGAAGCCCTCTAGAGAAACAGTTCAGCTGCAGCTTTCCAGGTTGTCCACACTTAGAGGCAATTTCACGGGAAGCAGGTTGTGGACACACCATGTAAGTCATAAAGCTCAGTCGGCCTCTACCATGGCTGCGGCATGAAATTTTCCGTTTGCGCCACCACCTCTGAATTCAGGGCAAAATTGCCACCAGCTGTGCTCTCAACCCACTCTCTTTCTCAGTTGCAGGCAAGCAGCACACATCTTGGACAATAATGTGAACAGAGGAAAATGTAGGAAACCCCTTTTCCACTGAGTTGTCAAGGTTGACAAAAGTCTAAATCAACTAAACCACTCACAGAGATGCCACCTGGTCTCAAAGAGACCCTCTGTCACTCAGTAGATGGAATGATGAGACTGGACTGGAGGTCCAGAAAATGTACAATCAAGATATAATTGTGTTCATAGGAGAGAAGTGACCTGAAAGTTTTCGGCAGTGTATACCTTCATCAGTGTTGCAGAAATGAGGTAAGTGGTCTATTTTTCATTTCTGAAACACTGCCCTCCTTTTCACTCTGTATCTTTCCGTCTGCCATTCCCAACCCGTCTCCCGTCTCCACTGGAACTCCTGCTCATCCTTCAAAACCCAAAGCAAATGTCATCTTCTCAGGAAAATCTTCCAATGTTTCCAAAGCAGAATGAGGCACTCCTTCCCTGTAATTCCAGATACAAAATATTATCTATTATACATGCGTATTTAACACTCATCATATTAAATTATAGGAAACAGTAAGAAGGGGAGAAAATAGATAAGAAGCTCCATATCCCAACTCTTCCATTTACAAGCTCTTGTCCTAGAGCAAATTACCACTCTTCCTGATTCTTAGTAAAATTCCATACGTAAAATGGGAGCAATATGGCCTACTTTAGAAAATTCTCGTGCAGATGATGTGATTGGCTAATAGTCAATACTCATAGTCAGTACTCAATAAATGAGTCATGTCCCCTTTCTCTTTCATCTTCCCTCCGAAGGCAAGAACATGCTTTTCGTATTTGTGTCCTCAACATTGGGCACAGGACCTTGAAGACACTAGAAATTTAACACGTGGCTCAGCCTGTAATTCCGCGCTTTGGGAGGCCGAGGTGAGTGGAATGCCTGAGCCCGCGGGTTCGAGACCCGCCCAGGCAACTTGGCGAGACCTCATCTCTACAATAAATCAAAAAATTAGCCAGGTGTAGTGGCTCACGCCTGTAGTTCCAGCTGCTTGGAAGGCTGAGGTGGAAGGATCGCCGGAGCCCAGCAGGTCAAGGCTGCGGTGGCCGGGAGCGGCCACTGCACTCCAGTCTGGGTGACAGAGTGAGACTCCAACTCAAAAAAGAAATTTAACACATGCACCTTTGCAATGAATGGGATAACTAAGGAGAAATGGGGGCCAGTTTTTCATTCATAGAACGTCAGGCCCAGAAAGACCCCTGAGCCAATGGCATTCAACCGGATGATCAGTATGGAGGAAGTTCATGGATGGTCAGTAGCAGGGCCCAAAGGAGCCCCCCACCCCTGGCCTCAGACCAGGGCTCCCCCACCATGTCTCACTGCACGCACATGCTCACCTGCTTCTGAGCGTTGCAGACCAGAGCCTGCGTGGCCTTCCTGGGGATGCTTTCAGCCGGCCTCTTTGCCCCTGGACCCAGAGACCAGCGCCAGCCTCTGTGGCCGCTTCCCTGTGAATCGCATCCAGCTATTAGTGGTTAAGGGCAATTTCTCATCATCCACACTAATACGGCTTCATTCAAATTGGAAATGATAGATGATTAACAGGCACAAGAAAACATGTTGTGCTACATTCAGAAAGGATGCAAATGACAAAAACATGTTGCCTTCTGGACAGGCAGGGAAATGGCGTATAGCAGAACGCACCCGCCTCCTTGCACCTCCGTGTCTGGCTAGACGGTTTTATGGCATTTAGCAGTACTGTGCGAAGGCACCCACGGCATACCATAATTCTCACAAAACAGCGTTTTCATGTGCTAATGGCAAGTGAATCAGAAACACATGGATTTAATTTCCTTCAAAATACCCACGGGTATAAAAATCAATGCGGGAAAGCCATTTGGCTAACTATATTTGGGGCTTCTCTGAGCCCAAAAATTGTGCAAAATTGTTGGAAATGGCTGCCGAGCCCAAAATCCCACCAGGTCCAGCCCTCCCCCCGGTGCAGCCCTGGCCTAATGTGATGTGAAGCCCCGGCTGTCTTTTTGGAGAGAGGCAGGTGCTTGCTGTGTGGTACCTTACCGGCTGCCATCTCTACAGATTTCCTGCTTTGTGCTATTAATTCATTTGCTCAGCCTCTCCCACCACTTTGCCGTCAGGGAGATCTCATTTTGGCAGCAGATCGGGATCCCTGCCTGAAAGTTGATAGAGGTTGAGCTATTTGCAGAAATAATGCTTTCCAGACGTACTAAACAGTACCCCTCTTTCCAGATGGAGTGGCATTAGTGTTGCTTCCAGCCATTTCCTCACCTTCTGGTATACTTGTCAGTTCTCCCATATGCACCGCAAGCCTTCTGTATTCTGGGGAATCTCAGAAAACTGTTCAGACCCTCAGCTTCTCACCACTTGCATGCACAAATGCACGCACACACGCGTTTCTACAGCCTCCCCTCTTCTGTACGCACGTACAGTTTTCTTCCCACCCCAGGGAGTCAACTTAGATTTTGCAAGAGAACTAATCACTGAAAGTGATAGTTTAGCAGCTCAGGGAATTAGACAAGCATGAATACATGGGACATCAAAGAAGTCCCTTGGTTTGGTGGCTGTTTCTACCATCAGTAGTCATCAATGACATTGTTATTCACATTGCCTTTTGGTGGCCTCCAGTCTTAATCTCAGAGAAAGCCCTTGGTGAAGAGGCCACTCCCTGGCCCAAGATAAACCTCTTAAGAGCTAGATTAAGCCTGTTTGTGTTATGGCCCCTAAGACTCCTTGGACCTCATAGCATCGCATCCATGTGAGGCAGGCTGAGTATCCCTTATTTGAAATGCTTGGGACTAAAGTGTTTGGGATCTTGGATTTTTTTTTTTCTTTTTCTTTTTGAAATAATGCACGCATATGATGAGATATCTTAGGGATGGGACCCAAGTCTAGACATAAAATTTATTTATGTTTCATACACATCGTACACATATAGCCAGGCTCAGTGGCTCATGGCTGTAATCCCATATTTTGGGAGGCCGAGATGAGAGGATTGCTTGAGGCTATAAGCTCAAGACCAGCCTGGGCCTTGACCCCTTCTCTACAAAAAAAAATATTAAAAATTATCTGGGCATAGTGGTGTGCACCTACAGTCCTAGTACTCAGGAGGCTGAGGAAGGAGGATCGCTACAGTCTAGGACCTTGAGGCTTTTGTGAGCTATGATCGTACCATTGCACTCCAGCCTGGGCCATAGAGTATTATCCTATCTCTAAAAAGTAAAAATTAAAATAAAAAATTATGAACTTTGTAGCAACTTGGGTGGACTTTGTATCTATAATACTGAGTGATCTGTCACAGAAACAAAGAATTGAGTGTCACATGTTCTCACTCATAAGCGGACCTTGAACAACTATCATAATACTATAAGAAAGACATTGGCAGTAGTGGGAAACTGCTGGGGGAGGGGGCACCCCTCATCAATAAGGGAACCTGCATAATGAACATTTGTATACCTAACCTTGAATTGTGCCTCGCATCTTTAAAATAAAAAAATAAAAATAGGCATCTCATATACACAGCCTGAAAACAATTATATACAATATTCTTAATAATTTTGTGCCCAAAACAAAGTTTGTGTACATTGAATCATCAGAAAGCAATGGTGTCACTGTCTCATATTGGCACTCAAAAAGTTTCAGATTTGGGAGCATTTTGGATTTTCAGATTAGAGATGTTCATCCTCTATCTCCTTACTGAGAAACCACCCAGATCACCAGATTGTATTAATTCTGAAAACCAGACATCTTCAACCAGGTCATGCATTAAGGTCATTCCCATCTCTGCAGCTCTTTGATGCTCTAGGGGACGGATACTACTGTCCACCCTCAAGCCGTCAGTCTTGTGGCCAGATGGAGCTATGGACCACGTGGACAGAAAGACCAGGATGAAAGCCACTGCATTTTTCTACCACTAAAATCTCCTTGGGTTTGCCGTTCGGTCTTCTCTAACTCCATCCTAAAGCTGACCCTTCCTTTTCGAGGGAAGAGAAGGTGGGGGCAGGGAGATGTCATACCTCTGTGTGTCCTCTCATTGCTCAATTTGGCTTACTTTGTTCCTGAGTATGCTTAGGATGGTAAAGCTCTTCCAAAAATCTTAGATCTGTGCTGTTTCTGCTCTCACAGAAGAAAGACCCGTGTCCTGGAGTGGACGAGGGTCTTAGGATTAGCCACTGAGGAAAGCCTGACATTGGAACTTCTGAACGCCACCATATACCTTGAAAGTCAAGTTGAGCAGCTGAGCCCAATTACTAAACACAACTAAAACAAGGACACAGAGAAAAATCCATGTAATAATACAAACCATTGGAAACAATTAGCCGGGCTCGGTGGCTCAGCCTGTAATCCCGCGCCTTGGGAGGCGGAGGTGAGTGGATTGCCTGAGCCCGCAGGTTCGAGACCCACCAGGGCAACTTGGTGAGACCTCATCTCTACAATAAATAAAAAAAAAAACTAGCCAGGTGTGGTACGCGCACCTGTAGTTCCAGCTGCTTGGAAGGTTGAGGCGGAAGGATCGCCGGAGCCCAGCAGGTCGAGGATGCGGTGGCCGGGAGGGGCCACTGCACTCCAGGCTTGGTGACAGAGTGAGACTCCAACTCAAAAAATAAATAAATAAACAAAATAATTGATACCTTCTTCTTCAACCCAACTCTTTAATTCCTACTCAGTATCAGTATATTCTGTGTGACCTTAAACAAGTTACTTAACCTCTCTATGCCTCAGATTCCTCACCTGTAAAGTGTAGCTAACACTAGTAAATACCTCATAGGTTTGTTGTGAGGATTAAATGAGATAAGACATATAAAGTACCTAGAACAAGCTTGGCTTGTAGCAAGTGGTTTTCAAGTGTATGCTCAAACCCAAATCATGAATTTTCTTTCTACCTTGGGAAACCTTGCTTCCTATTAACTTCCAGGCTTTTAGGGTCCAAAAAGTCCTTGGCCTTCAACTTGGCAATTGCCACTGGTAGATTTGATATTTCTTTTTTTTTTTTTTTGAGTTGGAGTCTCACTCTGTCGCCCAGACTGGAG
The DNA here is from genome assembly GCA_963574415.1 of Tarsius wallacei. NCBI lineage: Eukaryota > Metazoa > Chordata > Mammalia > Primates > Tarsiidae > Tarsius > Tarsius wallacei. The sequence goes on from CAUYQG010229948.1 coordinate 15,192, forward strand.
TGCAGTGGCCGCTCCCGGCCACTGCAGCCTCGACCTGCTGGGCTCCAGCTATCCTTCCGCCTCAGCCTTCCAAGCAGCTGGAACTACAGGTGCGTGCTATCACGCCCAGCTAATTTTTTGATTTATTGTAGAGATGAGGTCTCGCCAAGTTGCCCAGGCAGGTCTTGAACCCGCGGGCTCAGGCAATCCACTCACCTCAGCCTCCCAAAGCACAGGATTATAGGCTGAGCCACCGAGCCCGGTTAGATTTGATATTTGTTTTGTTTTGTTTTGTTTTGTTTGAGTTGGAGTCTCACTCTGTTGGAGTGCAGTGGCCGCCCCCAGCCACCACAGCCTCGACCTGCTGGGCTCCAGCTATCCTTCCGCCTCAGCCTTCCAAGTAGCTGGAATTACAGGCGCGCGCTACCACGCCCGGCTATTTTTTTTTTAATTTATTGTAGAGATGAGGTCTCGCCTGCCCAGGCGGGTCTCGAACCTGCAGCCTCAGGCAATCCACTCACCTCAGCCTCCCAAAGCGCGGGATTACAGGCTGAGCCACCGAGCCCGGCTAGATTTGATATTTCTAACACCTTTGGTCATCGTGGTGTTGGTTCTCTTGTCTCTGCCACGTGAGATGAGTCATTGATGGCCAGGCCACAGATGAGCTACTTCTTCTTGAAAGGCATCTTAAGGGAGACTTGACAAATTCCAGCCTAATTTCTTGATCTTCCGCATCCATTACCCTTGCCAGAATGTCAAAGATAAAATCATTTTGCAATTGTTGTGCCCAACTGTGCTGTGTCCTTCCAGCCGGGAAGAAGTGGCCTTAGCAATCAAACAATCGCTTCATTGAATCCACTGTGCATCCTTTCACCTTGTTCAAGTATTTGTATGCCTTAAATCTTTCTTATCCAAAGCTTTATGGCTTTGTCTCATGTTTCATAAAAGCCCCACACTTGTTTGTTTTTTTTTTGATTAGTCAAAAAACATAAAAGCAACAAGACTTTTTTTTACAAGTTACAGCAATTTTTATAAACATTTCAAAATGTATTTTGGGGCTTGATGGATGTGGGTATACAGCCTAAAGGTACAAATCCACTGTTCCATATTCATTTTTTTGATGCCCGCACTTCTTAATTTCTAGAAGTCCCAGGAAGCAAAAATGTCACCCACCTTAATTCTTGCTGTTATCATCATCAATAAAAGGAAATGAAATATATTAGTCACCACCCATCAACTCAGGCTTCTGATTACATCGCGAGACACGCACATTAAAGCAGGTATGGGGTGCATAGCAGAAAGGAGGGGTTCCCATGTAGCCCATGGTGATGGGAGTAACAGGTTGATCAGCATGACATGCCAGCTCTGCAAGGGGGAATACCTTAAACAATTCCATCAACACTGATTTACTTTAACCAGGTGATATTTTAATGAGCCAACCTCTGTGCTCCCTGGATGTCATGACTTCTCAAACTAAGAGAGCAGACCACCTTTACAAGAAAAAAGAAAAATACACACACACACACACACACACACACACACTCACACTCTAAAAAGGCCAGAGAGTTGACACTTGCAGATGAGACTAATTCCCTTTGTCCTGTGGATATGCACTGTGTTGGGAGAACTCCAAGTGCATCGAGCTGATTTTTGCTGTCATCAGAACTGACCCTCAGTCCCCCAGGAGGCCTGAGGCCTGTCTGCTACAATGACAGGGACAGGAGCCAAGCTTCAGCTCGGGGTCCTCAGATGTGCAGCACAACAGGCTGCGTCCAACCTTGGTGAGGGCAGCTGGATCACATGAATTTTTAAAAGTAACACAACTGATGGGGGTGAGGGGGACAGAATATATTCTTACTTTCTCCCCCTGTGAAATCCCCATGGAGGAAATCCATGGACCAGCATGTTGATTTTGGCATCGGCACACACAGTGCCTCTGTTCTGAAGATGAGCTGACACGTGCAGATTTGCAGATCAGCCATTTCAAAAGGTTAATTAAATATTACCATTGTTTTCCAAGCTATTAATGTATGTTCTTTTATTTCTTCATGTGAAAGGCTTTGCCCCACTCAAAAATCAGGGTCTGAATTTGCTTCGCAGTCCCTTCCCCTTTTTAAAACCTGCAAAGAGAATGACCAAGGGGCAGAGAAAAAGAGAGAGAGAGAGAACAAGCATGAAAGGAGAGAGAGGCAGGGACTCCCAGGCCAGAAGCAAAACGCTGCTGGGAGCTGGGGAAGGGGAGACTGGGCCAGCATTGTCTGAGGTGCAGCCCTGAGACACAATCTCAGCTCCAACCGGGGATCAGAAAGAAGCACATCATTAAAAGAAGGTTCTATAAAGGGGCTGGGAAAGAACCTCGTGCTCGCTCCATCTTTATTTATTTGCATAATTGACCGTGTTGGGGCTCAGGAACATTGCGAGCTTTGGCCTTCTGTGGTTCTGGGGGAGGGTCAAGATGCAGGTCCACGAATAGCTGGTAAGAACCGAGGCAGGAACACGGCCCACTTGGTAATGTCTGTCTGCCCTCGGCCACCTCTAAATGACACGATTCTCTTCCTGCCCAGGATGTTCTGATGTTGATAGCACGAGGGCCTCCGTGCAAATGGGAGAGAGATTCCAAGATGGACGGCAAGGGATAATAAGACAGAGGTCAGGGAGAGGACAAGGTTCCCTCCGGCAGGAAGTGCCACCCTCTGTGACTGCAGTTTACAAGAATCCCGAGCCACGATGAGCACAGCAGTCTGCAGGAAATCTCTGCAGACAACCCATCTTCCAGGGCGAGCAGGACATGTTTTGTTTGCAAAGTAATAATGCCTCCCTAGATGTGGGAAGGAAGCAGCTAACTTACAGTGTAATGAATGAAAAACAAAGAAGCAGGGTGAAGCCAGGTGATGATGGAGGGGTGGGGGCTGGCACAGATGGAAAGAGGAGAGGGAGATTTGCACCATGCCTGGTCATGGATGAAACCGAAAGAGTCCTTGTGCAACGCTGCGCAGAACACCTACACAGAGACATCGGCCTTCCCTCTCCAGGCCCATTTACATGTCATGCGCACTGAAATTTCCTCCTTGGGGGACTACATGCCAGTTCAACATGGCCCTCGCTTTGCTGCCAGAAGATGGAGGTTCAAACCCCATCTCCATCACTCTGGCTGGATTTCCTAACGTTTCCTAATGTTCCCATTTTTTATCTGCAAACTAGACATATATATGGTTACACTGAGTTTTTTGGTTAAATGATAAAATAGGAAAAAAGTATGTAAAATGTCTAGTATATAGTAAGTGCTCTTTAAATGGGAGAAAAGAGAGGGAAAGGAGAGGGTGAAAGAACGTGGGGGCGGAGGGCCAGGGTAGCCAAGCAGGGAGGAGGTTAGGTAGAAATAAGGTAAAGGAAAGGGGACTGGGGGTGAGGGTAGGGGGGACCCAGGACGGAGGAAGAGGAAATGCAAGAGGGGGAGGGGAGAACACACAGGAAGGGGAGAGCCTGGGTACCTTTGCCTTTCCAGAGCTGTCTGTTAACAAGAATCCCAGGGAGTCCAGGGTCCAGCTTCCGTGAATGAGCCTAGTCCAGTCCCTGGTGTTCCTTACCCAGTGTCCTGTCTGCTGCATCAGCCCCAACACCATCTCCTCTTGCTGAAAAGTGTGCCATGACGCACTGACTATCCCCTCCCAGAGCTGAGCCCCTGCATGGGAGGGAGACTTGGCAGTGACCAGGCAGGCTGGAATGGAAGACGCCAGCAGTAAATGGATGCTCATGCAGCCTAAAACTGTGAAGAAGTAGAGAGGACAAGCACATACATGCCCTCTCCTGGGAACAGTGCTGGGTCTCCCATAATAGTGGTGACAGGGAGGGGACAGGTGTAGAAGGAAAATAGCACAGAAGGGAATCTTTTGGCTGAAATTATGCCCACCAGGTGTGTCCTGACACCAGCTGTGTGCTGGGCCTTGTATGAAATGTGGGAATGCATTGGGGAAGCCCTGACCAGGGTTCGGCTCCTCACACAGCTTACATCGTAGCACCAGGAATGGTGACCCAGAGAGATAACAAACAATAAGAGAGTAAGGGGTATGCTCAGGCAGGCCAGCTAGGAGCAGGAGAGCTGGGAGAAAGTCCACTCTGGGCAGAGGGACCAGGTAGTCTAAGTGGGGCAGGTGTGGTGGATACCCATAGGACTGTCTGTTCAGCATAAATAACCCCTTCCACCCCCACCATCAGCAAGTGGGCAGCAGTAAGTAAGGACAAGATCTAGCCCACTCACTAATGGAGTGAGGGTAGGCAGAACCCCAACTTCCTGGCTCTAAACTAATTGATCTAGGAGCAGACTGAGGGTTGCCGAACTCGACAAGTAAAAATACAGGCCATCCAATTAAATTTGAATTTCATATAAACAATGAATCGCTTTTAGTATGAGTATATCCCATGTAACTTTGGGGACATACTTATAACAAAAATGATGAGTTGCTTCTGTGAAGTTCTAATTTATCTGGGTATCTCATATTTTCTCTGTCAACCTTATTCTTGACCCAAACTGAGTCCTTGAGAGAGTGCTTTCTGCAAGATGCAATTAAAAGAGAACTGAGTGTGCCTCTCTCCAGGGCCTGACAGTGCAAGATGTTTTCTGCCACACTCAGAAAGCCAACCTACCAAGGGAGAAAGTAAGATGAAGTCAGAAGTCAGAGACAAACAGAGACAAATAAAGCAAGAGTGCAGGTGGCACTAGAGACCGGGTTCGAACCTCTTCCCTGCCCTTCCCACAGCTTGGGAATTCTGCTATTTGCTGATCCCCGACTCCATTCCCACTCCCACCCTAGCCACAGTCCTGTGGTCAGGGGGGAGAGCAGAGGTATTTGAATTCTTCAGCTCAGTGGTAATAACGTCAGGCAAACGCACCTTTGGCACAATAAGGCCAAGGTTGCTGTGTTATATGGCACATGGTCAAAGCCATATTACAGAAAGGAATACTATTTCTTATATAGGCCTGATGGGGTATTTTTCAAATGGAAATTGATCCTCAGGATGGTGGATCTTGTTTGATTTTGGAACTTAAGGTGAACACAAGCCAGAATTGAAACACATACCTTTCGCCCATCATAGCCACAATATCAGAAGTTCTCCTGCAAACCAAGCAGAGAAGCTCACTGAGAGCTCATGGATACCCTGAAGTGTCTAAAATTTGCACGACAAAATGTTTATAACAAGTAATGGGGGCTGGGATTGACAGTAGTGGGAAACTGCCAGGGGAGGGAGGGGCACACCTCGTCAACAAGGGTACCTGCATAATGAACATTTGTATACCTAACCCTGAATTGTACCCCACATCTTTAAAATAAAAAATTTTTTAAATAACAAGTAATGGGCATTGGGTTCATGTCCTGTAAAGAGGTCCTACAAACCAAAATACTATCAGTATCTCTCAAAGGTGGGCAAGGAGGTATTTTCAAAAGAAAATATACATTTCTAATAAACATATGAAGAAAGTTCAACCTCATTAATAAGCAGGTATATGTAAACAAAAACATCAGAATATCCTTTTTGTTTTGAAGATTGCTAAATTGTCAAATTAAGAATATCAATTTACTAAATGTTGGCGTGGGTGCAATAGAGTGTATATTCTCTCCCACTAATGGTATGTATATCCCTAATATACAAAGAACTTGCACAAAACAATAAATGACAAATAGTCTAATAAAAAAATGGAAATTGAACAGGCAATTCACAGAAGAGTTTCGAGAGGTCAAGACAGATTAGGTATAGATATAGATTCATATAAAGAAATTTAGATTTAGATGTACACTCCCCATCACAATTAGGGAAGATCAAAGTAAAACAAAATATTAGTTCTTGGCCTATGACATCATAAGTATTGGTAACTTCTATTCCTGGGAAGAGTTTGGGAAAATAGCCAGTCTTGCACAAACAGTAGGAGCAAATATTTCTACAGCATTTTTGGAAGAAGTAACTCAGCAATATCAGTCAAAAGGAACTGAAGGCCGGGCTCAGTGGCTCAGCCTGTAATCCCAGCACTTTGGAAGGCCGAGGCAGGTGGATTGCCTGGGTTCGAGATCCACCCAGGCAACTTGGCAAGACCTCGTCTCCACAATAAGTCAAAAAATTAGCCAGGCGTGGTAGTGCACGCTGTAGTTCCGGCTACTTGGAAGGCTGAGGTAGAAGGATCACCGGAGCTCAGCAGGTCGAGGCTGCAGTGGCCGGGAACATGCCACTGTATTCCAGTCTGGGCGACAGAGTGAGACTCCAAACTCAAAAAAAAAAAAGGAACAGAAATCTCTGATGTCTCTATGCTTATTCCTTGAAGATAGAAAACTATTGTTTACCCTTTTCCTTTTAAAAGTAAATACCCACCAGGCATAGTGTCTACTCAGGAGGCTGAGGCAAGAGGATCACTTAAGCCCAGGAGTTTGAGGTTGCAGTGTGCTATGACTGTGCCTGGGAATAGCTACTGCACTCCAACCTGGGCAACATAGCAAGACAGTCTCTTAAAAAAAAAAAAAAGTAAATTCCCAATTCTTAATGCCTCAGGAAATAATAGTTATTCCGTGGTCCTGTCTTCTCTAATTAAAAAAGAAGAACATGTTTTTAAATTTTTTTGTAACAATAGGGCTATTTTCCCTGTGTTTTGATTCATTTTATCTCTATTGCAGGCAGTCTGATGAGTCAGCTCTCATTTTTTAACATTCTGTTATGAGTGTGGTGACCAACTTAGGTGCCATGTTATTATTAAAAAACAGATTAGGTGCCACGTTGCTCTTAAAAAACAAAGCTTAATGCTGAGAACTGTAACAAAGTAGTTACATATTCAGCTAGGATGGGGAAACAGTGACTGTGTTTGAGTAAACGAGTAGCTATATCCTGTGCATCCAAGCAGCCCTGCTAATATATGACCCATTCCTCCTCTTCCTTCCTTGGAATTTATCCCACTGCCCCTTCAACTAAGTACATATTCCCTCCTTCAAGATTTCCTTCGTTCCTGGGCAGGAGTCCCTGTGCTTGGAATCCTGCCCCAACCCATCCCGTCAAGCTGTCTCCTGCAATCATTCTAGCAGCTCCTGAAATCCCGCTTCCTCCACAAAGCCCTCCCCAGCTGAGAGCAAAGTGATTTTCCTCCAGCTTCCCACCTGTTCTAAGCAGGGCCCTGCCACACGGCTCCCTCCCGCCTCCCTCCGTTGTTTGTACCTAAGGGCAGTGTGCTCAATGATGTCCTGTCCACTAAATGGCTGCCGTGTCCTGCACGTCCTTTCCTAGGCCGGTCTGCATCCACAATGGCAGATGCCTGTGTTTATAAATGCGTTCTGCTTGTATCAGCAATGCGGGAGAGCAGTGGTGGCTGTTTGCATTCTCAGGAGATGACCTTGCAGAGCATCACCAAGTTCAAAGTTCCATGGCTTGGTAAACAAGGCTTGCATTTAGGGTCAAGTTTGCTCTCTGTGAGACTTACTTGAACATTTCTGTACCTGTCTCGAGTTTGCTTGGGATAGAGTAATGCTGACTTAAACTAGCAAGATCTGAAAATTAAACTAATGATAGTGACTTGAGTGGAGATAAGGACGCTTTTTTTTTTAAGTGGCTAAAAATACTGCTAATAGCCAAATCTAAATATTAGATTTCACCCTCCTACAGTTATATTTTCCTCTTCTTTGATTCGGCAACACCTTAATTGAGCTAGACTCTACAAGATTAAAAATCTGGTATCTAGGACTACAAAACACCTCCAGTTGCTAAAATATATGGCAAGTTTTCTTTTAAATCTTTTCTCAGATCTTGTCTCTATCCACCATTAAAATTAATTTCACACCCTTTCCCCCCTTTTCACCTTTGGGGAAAATGCTTGCTTTTATAGCCTTCTCCTAATATCAAAACAAAGGTTTCCTTCTACTTCTTAGAATCTCAAGATCCTTTTCTAATAAAAGAAAAAAACAAATGTGCTCGGTTTGAGGCAACCAGGGAGTCCTGAATCACTACAGTACTGAGTCAAAACCTGTTTGGTTTCCATGAACTGGTAGCTCGAGTATTAACAGGCAACAAGAAACAAGAAAATGCAAGAATAGCACAATTTTCTGACTCACTAATTTTCCCCTAATTTTTTTCCCCCTCAAATGTTGTATGGATTTTCTGAAAGCTACATTTTGACTCCTTTACAGTTTGAGGTGAGATCCAAAGACATTTCTTACATCATCATATAAAATTATATTCTGTAGTCAGCAGCACTACAGAAGCTCAAAGGCTCCTACCCCCCACCCTCACCCCCCAACCGCCCCCACCACATCTTTAAGGGAACAAGAGAAACGGAACGGGCTCAGGTTCCAAACCTCGGGTCCGTGTGTGTGTGATGTTTTCTTGTTGT
>CAUYQG010229949.1:0-12694 GCA_963574415.1 Tarsius wallacei
GCACTTTAGGAGGCCAAGGTGAGTGGATTGCCTGAGCCTGTGGGTTTGAGACCAGCCCTTGCAACTTGGCGAGACCTCATCTCTACAATAAATCAAAAAAAAATGAGCCGGGCATGGTATTGTGAGCCTGTTGTTCCGGCTCCAGGCTGAGGTGGAAGGATTGCCGGAGCACAGCAGGTGGATGCTGGGGTGGCTGTGAGTATCCCACGGCACTCCAGCCTGGGCAATGGAGTGAGACTCTGACTCAAAAAAAAAATATGCGAAACCCTATGGGGCTGACATCCATGGCTGGCCATATCCAAAACGTGTTTTCATCACAGCCACCTGCAGGGTGGCACAGAGGCGTGAGGTGCGTCGCGCAAGCAAGGCCCGATGACTGGGGTCTCCTCCAGCCGATCCCCCCAGGCCCTCCCGGAAGCCATGGCAGCAGGCAGAGGAAGGGTCAGGGATAGCGGATTATTACCTTTCACTCAACACTTCTCCCTCTGCCAAGAATCCTTTAAATGTCACAGGAATATAATTCACGCGCTTCACAGATTGTGAACAATCTTCCCTAAACCCCCGACCTTGCATCCCGTGACTTCTAAACCCCCTACGATCCTAGCCTGACAGCCAGGGGCTGACATACCACCCATCCCGCCAAGGCGGTCCCAGGGCACGAAGAGAGGGCTCCATGTGACACCAACCCCAGGGGCAGGAAGACTGGCGTGACTGGTGGCACTGCGTGAACTCGCTGTGGCTCTGCCAGACACCTGAGAGGCCGGGGCATCCCATGGCGTGCAGGAGACATGCCAGTGAGGTCACCTCAGCAATGGGCTGGTTGCAGTGGTATTATTATCATGGTGGCAAGGATGCACAGTCGTGAGCCCGTGAAGAGCCAGAGTGGCCTCTTTCCCATCTTGGGCGGCCAGAGAACCAGTTCCCGACATAGAACCAGGGGGCATGACGGGCAAAGTGGAAAGTTCGCAGCAGGCTAGGCACTAGGCTCAAAGCTTGACGGCCAGGATGAGCTCATTTCACCCTAAGAGCTCCCTTTTACATGGAGGAAACGGAAGCACATGGAGGTGAAGCATTCTCCCCAGTGTCCCCGGTGGCAGTTGTGACGTAGCCTCATCGCTGCCCGCCCCCCGTGGGTGTGAGGGCATAAGTGAATGCATGTCAACGTCGGAGGCCAGGGTCTCAGCTTGCCATTCGCTCGTGTTCACCAGCTGCTAGAACCAAAGGGAAAGGACACCACGAAAGAGACGAGGATCCGCCAAGGTCCCTCGGATGGCCAACTCGGTGGCGAAGGGGCAGTCACTGCATATGGCAGAGATGCAGGGGCTGCCCTATACCCTCCTCTCCTTCCTCCTCGTTGTTTTCTCCCCCGCTGTTGTTGACACTCCCGTGAATGTCTGAACCGGCTTTTCGGGGCTCTGGATAGCCGTGATCGCTGGAGCCGGCCGGCCATGGGTCTCCTCGTCTGCGGGAATCCAGGCACTGTCCGCTCCTCCATCCACTCCATAGACATGCGTGGACCATCCATCACATGACAGGCCCCAGGGCCACAGTGGCCAACAAGACACGGTCCTGCTTTCAGAGTTTACAATCAGTCAATCCAGCAGGGGAGCCCAGGGGTCAACAAAAAACTGCCCAAGAGTTAGCAAACTGCGACTGAGATACACGCTGTCGAGGAGAGAGACATCACACACGAGATGCAACGGCGGTCCCTGCGTGGCCTGGAGGAGTCGCGGAAGTCTTCAGCGTGTCTTCAAGGAACGTGATGTCTGGGCCGAAACCCGGGTGGGAAAATGAATGCCAGTTTCTCAGGGGTGGCAGTGCGGAGCCGGAGGCAGTGTGGGCATTCACTTTAATATGAAATAATCACGCCACAGGTTGGCAATAGAGCAGCATCTTCTAGAAACTGCAGGATAAACTGAGCACCAGAAAAGAATTTACAGCCAAACAGACCAGAAAAAGAATCCAGGTCCCACATGACCACCCATGAGCCGTGGTGTAGAAAATGTCTTGGAATTTTTTGCTCTGAAAGGAACCTCTGGCCTGTGCGCGGGTCCACCACGAAGATCCCACGCTCAGACCCTGCCCGGCCATCTCCCATGGGACAGAATCCAGCAGGAGGGGGCAGAGGGAGGGCGGGAGAAAGAGAGAGTCCTGTGTTCTCCAGCATTAAAACAACAACAACAACAACAATCTCTTAACCAACGTCCACCTAATGATTCCTGGGGTCTCCCAGCAAAGCAAGGCTGGGTGGCGGCCAGCCACCCGTTTTGTTTCCCACACACACACCCTCCCTGCGAGCCTCCACCCACCTTAACCCGAGACTCAGGCACCTGCCAAAGAAAACAGAGATGCCTTAAAAGGGGAAAAATGAAACAAGAGGAAGAGTAGGGAAAGCGGAGGAAGGGGGCGCAAACTCCCCCCCTGGGACGTCCCGCGCTTGGGGGTTCACGCAGCCAAACCACCCGCCGGCCTGACTCCCTGGGCGTCTCAGAACACACAAACAGTCCGTCCCGGCTTCCGTGGCGTGAAAAGCCGGCCACCCGGCGATGGCCTTCAAGTTGTGTGGTCCAGAACCTGATCGCTGGAGGACAAAGCCCAAGCCTCTGCTCTGGGCGGGGGAGGGGGGGTGGGGGGGGTGGGGGGGGTGGGGGGGGTGGTGGTGGTGTCTTCGGGTTTCCACTGATTGCTCTCACCAGGTAGCCTTGCAACCTGAGCAGGTCAGGTGAGATGCCTTGAAGAATGGCAGGAAACAGGGGGGAGGGGTACAGGTGGGCAGCGGGTGGCCTCCTCATCCTGGGACCCTCGGAAGGGTCTGATCGGAGCCAAATACGCTCCCAAGGCCTGGGTGACTCAGCACAGAGCCAACCATCACTGAATTTTTATTCTTTTAATTTTTTTTTTTTTTTTTTTGAGTCTGAGTCTCACTCTGTCTATCCAGGCTAGAGTGCAGTGGCACGATCACTGCTACCACAGCCTTGACCTGCTGAGCTCCAGCAATCCTTCCGCCTCAGCCACCTGAGTAGCTCGGACTACCAGTGCACGCCACCACAACCGGCTAATTTTTTTTATTTATTGTAGAGATGAGGTCTTGCCAAGTTGCCCAGGCTGGCCTTGAGCCCCTGAGCTCAGGCAATCCTCTCGCCTCGGCCTCCCAAAGTGCTGGGATGGCAGGTGTGAGCCACCATGCCCAGCCCATGACTGAATTTTTACTTAGAAATGACTGTAAGGCTGAGTCCCGGTATCTCTGCATTGTCCTGATTTTGACCCTTTGGAGACTACTCTGACTGCAACAGCCTGGTTTGATGTGGGAGTAAGGGAGGGCCTCCCAGCACACATGGACTTTTCTGAGTCTCAGCCTCCCCAGGAAGACAGGCGGGGTGGAGTCCCATTCATCTCCTACACAAGAGCACGCACAGCTTATGGCTGGCCTTCAGAAGCGACCTCTGGAGAAGCCACTCGCTGCGGACACTCATCCTCAGCTCTGTTGTGAGCTTTGAAACAATCTCATCGTTCCAACCAAACCAAACGGGGTTGACTTCAGCCAAAGAAATGGAGTTTTACCTGAAAGGAAAGAACCATATAAGTTGTAGGTCCAATTCTCTTTTCTCCAGAAGATTTCCTGCCTGTCAACAGTGGTCAGGGCCTCCAGGTAGGGGTCTCCTTCCCATTTGCCCCTCACTCGGAGTCCACAAGAGCCACCAATTTCAGGAAACACCATGGGGGTGGGGAAGCCATTGTGTGCATGGTACCAGGTGGGTGAACCGATTGAAAAGAACTTTAAGGATGGGAGCTGTAGAGTCTCCTAGAACATCAGTCCAATGTGTGCCGGCATCTACGCTTGGCGTTGCTTCCTACCACTCTCTCTCCAGAATAATTCCTGTCACCAAAGCCCCGTGCAAGGGAGGAACTAGGATGAGACAATGAGAGCCAGGTGAGAAACGCGGTCATTGGAAATGCACATTCAGCCATGCTTCTGCGGACGCTCATCCTTAGTTCTGCTGTGAGTTTTTTTTTGTTTTTGTTTTTGTTTTGAGTGGAGTCTCACTCTGTCGCCCAGTTTGGAGTGTAGAGGCACAATCATGGCCACCCCAGCGTCGACCTGCCGGGCTCCAGCAATCCTTCCACCTCAGTCTTCCACATAATGGGAACTACAGGCATGCACTACCATGCCCAGTTAATTTTTGATTGATTGTAGAGACGAGATCTTGCCAAGCTGCCCAGGCTGGTCTCGAACCCATAGGCTCAGGCAATCCACTCGCCTCAGCCTCCTAATGTGCTGGGATGATAGGCTGAGCCGCTGAGCCCGACCTCTGCTGTGTGTTTTAAAGCAGTCTTTACATTTAAAAGCCAAAGTCCATTCTTCTCTGCACCTTCCTCAATGGAAGTGTTGTCCACTGAGTGCCATTTCGGCCACCCTCGCTGCGAGCCGGACACCAGGGTTCCCGCGCCTCTCGGACATTCAACGACAGCTCATTTCATAGTTGAGGCCTTGAGCGCCTGTGTGAAGCCAATTTCTTGTTATTTTCCCCAAGCTTCTGCTCTTCAAAGCAGGGCAGACAGCTTTGGGCAGCAGCACAGCTTTCCCTAATAAAGTTAAACCGACCCTAGTGACGCAGAGCCGTTCGAACTGACAGAGAATCCAGACAAGGCAGGGTAAGAAAAGGTGCTTGGAAACCAGTGGCTTGCTTGGTTTCTGAGTGCCGGGCTCCCAGCTCGTGCTCCCGGAATTATCCAACTTCGAGGACATTTCATACTCTGGTAAGGGTGCCCTGCCTCAACAAGGGACTGGTTTGTTGATGTTGTTGTTGCTTTTTGTCTTTTTTTGAGACCCTGAGGGTCTCATCCTCGCCCAGCCTGGGGTGCAGGGCCTGGTCACAGCTCTCCACAGACTCAGGCGATCCTCCTGCCTCAGCCTCCCAAGTAGCTGGGACTACAGGCGCATGCCACCATGCCCGCCTAATTTTTTAATTTTTTTTGTAGCATCAAGGTCTTGCTGTGTTTTCCAGATGGGTCTTGAACTCCTGGACTCAAGCGATCTCCCTGCCTCAGCCTCCCAAAGTGCTGGATTGCAGGCGTGAGCCACCATGCTCAGCCGGGCTGTTTTGATGTGGGGAACAAGAAAACAACAATTTTCCCCGCAAGCACTGGCAAATGCTAAGGATATATTCAGTAGCAATATCTGATGAGGGCAGAGAAAGAGCTTTTTTCAGGGAGAACTTTCCCTGGCACCACAAAATTAAAGGATTTCCTAACCCTGTCTTCTCTTCATCTTTCCCAGAGGAGGAAATCGTGAAGGCCAACCCTTGGCAACTAATAGAGTAAAATCTAACTTTATTCCCTTAATCTCTGAATAACGCTGCCACAGCCATGATCTGTTTAGCATAACACACAAAAAATGTATCTGTACCTGGCAGATTTGAAATGCTTTAAAATCGTGAAAGCGATTCCCTTGATTGATAAGTTAAAGTGTTTACATCAAAGTGTCACATTTGACATCAGTCATACAACACCCCATCTGGTACTTCTAATTAAATGGTGTGAAAAAGCCCTCATTTCTTATTCAGTTACGACAAGATGGCTGATGGGAAGAACAAAGGTATTGGCGTGCCCGGAGCCTGAGATCGGCATTGCCGCCCCGTGGCTGCTGAAATCCCCAGATCTGGGTTTCCTGGCCTCCAACACAGGTTCTGCCTGAACAAAGACTTAAAAAAACAGGGCCCCACCTCTGTAGTCTACCGTTATTCTTCTTCCTATTTTGATTTAAGCCTCTCCGAGCGCCACCAGGGAGCTCACACGGCATGAGAATTAGAAGAAAGTTGTCTTAAGGAATGGGTGGCCAGAGCCCAGTCGAGGTGCTCTGTTGTGTCAAGCTTGATTTCTGCAGACGAGGAAATAAACTCACAAAGCTTTCACGGGGGAGCTGGAGCAGGGCGTGAGAGGCCTTCCTCATCCGGCCTGGGAATTGGTGGACGTGTCGGATGTGTGCGTACCTTCAAGATGGCCTGCTCCTTCCTGGCGCACGTGATTTATGCCACCGCTTCCATCTTCCCCTTCCGAGATGAAGATGAACTGTTCTGCACACAGCGAGGAAAGGACAAGAAGTCTCGCCCGTTAGGGCATGCGCACTTCACTTTTAATATAGACAAATAATACTTCAAAATCCTCTTTTTATTTTTTTAAGGAAAATTATGTCCACCCCATGTGCAGATTCAATTTACCGACTAAGTACACAGTCGAGTCTGGCCTCCCTGGGAACCATCCATTCACTTAAGGAGGTAGCAGAGACACTGCCGTATTTTCTTAAAGAGATTCCAGGCATTTTTCCCCTCCTTCGCCTCGCCTTAAAGACTGCCTTGAGAAATGTTGCCCAGCGGTAAAAGGAAAATGAGTTCAAGCTTCAAAATCAGGAAATTTGGGTAGTAAAACGGACGTTATAAAGTCAATGTTGACCGAAAAATAAATCGAGCCCTTTTAAATGGGTTGTCAGCCACGAGGAGTAAAGACCGTCCTCCTCCCGACGGGATCCGTCCTCCTCTCCCTCAGCAATCCAGCCTCCAGGAGGCTCCGATGCCAGAAGGTTGTGTTGACCCAGGTTGGTGAGGCACTCAGGCACGCGTGTGGTGGTGCACTCATGGACCGTGTCAATAACATGCACAACTTAAAACAAACATGAGGGCGGGAGCCATGAACAAACACAGGGCACGGCTTTCCGTAATTGCAGGGAGACTTAGGTCATGCTCTGTGCGGTGTTTGATTTTAAATGTTAAAATATTAGCAGAAATTTTCTACCACGGAGGGTTGCTATCGCAGTGAAATGACTCATAAGAATGCTAAATTCAAACCAGATGGGCACAAACACTAACTGAAAAAAAAAGTCAGATATTTAGGGGTCAGCATGGGTCTTCATAGAAATGAAGACCTTGTCTGAGTGAGTGAAAAATGAACTTTCAGTGATAAAAAAGAAAACAAGAGAAGATGTTAGCGAGTTTATTTTCATTCGCAAGCCACTATCCATTAGAAGCACTAACGTTTACAAAACTTTCTATTGCCACTTTAATCTGAAAATGATGACTACGGTAACCTCAAGACATCAGAGCAACAGGGACGTCCGTGCTCCCTCTG
The DNA here is from genome assembly GCA_963574415.1 of Tarsius wallacei. Classification (NCBI taxonomy): domain Eukaryota; kingdom Metazoa; phylum Chordata; class Mammalia; order Primates; family Tarsiidae; genus Tarsius; species Tarsius wallacei. Next base: position 7,123 of record CAUYQG010229949.1, read on the forward strand.
AGGCTGGGGTCCAAAACTCGCCAGTGCTGTCAGGGGCCACTCTGGGAGTCCAGCAGGGTGTCCTTCCTCCCTGCCAAGGGGCCCTCGTTGGAGATCAGTGATGTCCAAACCTCCAGCCCTCCAGCCTCAGCTCGCAGCCAGCCTCGGCCCCTCCTGCAACGGACCACACGTCTCCGCTTCCTTGTTGAAAATGTGTCTTTTTCCTCGCTGTGTGTTTCGCCAGAGCTTTTGATCATTTGCAGACCGTCCACAGCATGTGCTGGGCTTCCGTGGGTGAATAAGACGTGGGCTCAGAACTCATATTGTTTTCGACTTACAGGGAAATTCCAGTTGTGTTTAACTTGGACTGTGGGATCAGGGGCTTTACAGAGAGGAGAAGCGAATGTGTTTTGAGCAAAAGATGTGCGTGGGTGTCCCCTACTGTTTTGGGAATCTTGGACAACACGGGGAAAATGACGAGCCATAATTCAGCCTGGCAGCCGTGCCACTCGGTGCCGGGAGCCTGTCAGCCCTCCTTAGCTGCGTGTGGCCCGCGGCTTCGGGGAGGATGAGGGACCTCCCAAGAGCAAGTAGGCACTTCAGGAAGCGGCTTGGCTTGTGTAGGTGGCCTCGCCTCGGCCGTGTGGGTGGATGCCCTGGCGGTGTTAGGGGCACTGTCTGCGCCGAGCTGTTTACGTTTTGCATGAAACTTAAAACCACAGATATAACCATTTGTGGTCACCAGAGATCTTGCGGCTGGCTTTCTAAGAGTGGCTGTGTGAACTCCGGAATCCTGGCCCCAGGCCAGCTCGAGTAATTACATTCCGCCTCCCTGCAAGTCCCCGGCTGTTGCCATCCAGTGGCCCTCCATCTCTAAACGTCGCCGGGCATGGTGCTGGCATGCCGTGCGGGAGAGCCTCCAGCCCACGCCGGAAGGCGGGATCCCTAGACGTCACCCTGCTGCGGGGACGCCGGCACGATCAGAGCCCCAGTTCCCTGTCCTCATCGCACGCAGAGGGGCTGGAGTGTGCGTTTGTCCGTGAGAGCCCGCAGACTCTGGCTGCTTGACGGAAGCATAACCTCAGGCCAGGGAGGCAGGGTTGGGGCCTGCTGCCCTCTGACCTGGAAGGATGGCATCTAGAGCGATGTGTTGCCCTCGGGGGGCATGGAAAAGGGGCACCTCGTCCAGGGAGATCATGTCCCTGGTGGCCACAGGCACCAGGGAGGATCAGAAATGATGTCATGGGAGGGGGGCTTACAGGGACTTGGGTGTGTAGCCAAAAAGGAAGGGTGGAAAAGAGAGAGGGAGGGAGGGAGGAGGAGGAGGAGGGAGGAGGGAGGGAGGGCGGTCCAATCCCCTCACCAAGACCAAATTCCAGATGACATCCATTCCTCCAGGAGCTCACTCTGTCCTGAGTGCCTGTGGCCCTGATTCAGCCTCCTCGCGGGCTCTCTGGTGATCTCATTAATTCTGGGTGCTGTGTCTCATCAACATGTTCTTTCTTTTAACTGGAAAACATGTTGGTGGAGGCAGGGCCTCACCGTGCCGCCTGTGTTGCAGGTGACGCCGGTCTGCACCCTGGCTTTCTGGGGGTGGCACGGCTCTCCCTGACCACTTTCTCCTGCTGCCCCCCACACCCGGCCCCTGCAGGATAATTGTGTGGGACACCCAGGGAATACTTTTTAAAAAAATTTTATTATTTTTTAAAGGGTATTTACTTATTTATTTATAGGCAGAGTCTCATTTGGTCACCCAGACTGGAGTGCACGGGCACGATCACAGCTCACGGCCCCCTCCTCCTCCGGGTCTCAAGCCGCCCTCCTCCAGCCTCATCCTCCCACGTACCTGGGGCTGCAGGCATGCACCACGACCCCCAGCTTACTCTTCTGCAGTTGTTTCTTGTGGAGATGAGGTCTGGCTATGTGGCCCGGGCAGGTCTTGAACTCCTGCCCTCAAGCAATCCTCCCGCCTCATCTCCCAAAATGCGGGAATCGCAGGCGAGAGCCGTCTCACCCAGCCGGGAGTCGGTGAAGGACTACAAGCCTGGCCCCACCAACGCGTGCAAATTCTGTCCCTTTATCTCTCTGCCCCAGAGCCCGCCCAGATGGAGAGCAGAGGGGCGGCACCCCAGCAGGGGTGGGGTGCGTCCGGGGAGCGGGGCTTCCTCTTCAGCGGCTGGCCTGGCTCCAGGTGCCTCGCTCCTCAGTGGAAGACGCTGGCGGGGCCGTCTTCAGGACCGTTTCCTGGGGAGTCTGGCGAGGAGGGCACATGGTTAGCAGCCCCCGAGACTGCTGCAGCCCGGAGTGGAAGGAGAAGCCCCTGAGCGGGGGCGTTTCATCCCTCTGCCTCCTACTTCCCTTGGGCCAGAGAGGACACTGCGGGCTGTGCATTCTATACATCAGGGACAAGAGGTTCGCTCCTTGCTGCACTCAAAGGCGACCACGGTGTGTTTTGCCTTCAACTTAAGCCCTGACCTTTTACCCATCTCACCATCTTCATAGCTCACTTCCAACCCTGAGGTTTTAAAAAAAACGAGCTCAATATTTTAAAAGCCTGGATGAAATCGACGAGTGTCTTGACCATTGGGGGCATAAGTTGTGACTTTCTCCAGTGATTTGGTAAATGATTGTCTCTAACTTCTAGAAACGTGTTTCCGCAGATCCCGTTTTGAGGAGATTGTAGATGGCCCAAGGGTTCAATCCGACCGAATGTTTTATCAAGGTAAGAGGTGGCTGGCAACATCGAATAAGGGTGTTTCCAAGAGGGTTCAGGACCAGGTGGGAAAGTAACCCCAAACTGCGCCCTGCCCCGCATCCGCACTCATGCCCACCCACGGGGCCTCCGCTCAGAGTCGCGGGAGCCAGAAGGTGCCCTGATCCCAACACTGTCACTGTAACTGAGAAACATTAAAACGGAAAGAAACGGCAGGGCTCGGTGGCTCAGCCTGTCATCCCAGCACTTTGGGAGGTCTCGAACCCGTGGCTTCGAGATAGCCCAGGCAACTTGACGAAACCTTGTCTCTACAATAAATAAAAAAAATTAGCCGGGCATGGTAGCACGCACCTGTAGTTCCGGCTACTTGGAAGGATGAGGCAGAAGGATCACCAGAGCCCAGGAGGTCGACGCTGGGGTGGCCGTGAGTATGCCACTGCACCGCAGCCTGGGCGACAGAGTGAGACTCCAACTCAAAAAATCAAACAAACAAAAAAACTGGAAAGAAACATTTTCTTAAGCCTTATTGTAAGAAATACATGTGTAGGGAGAGCAGATCGGTTACAAGACAACTTCAACGGCCGTAAGGATGGGTTCATCAAACCTTTGTGGCGTTGATCTATTAACTAGAAATACTAGCGCAAGAGGGACTAGTATATAAAAAGTCATGCCTTCCCTGGGTCCTTGACCATGAAAACGCATGAGATAAAACAAAAGGAGAGGAATGTTACAATGTGTCTACTGCAAGCTTCTCTGTGAGGTCAGCGTGACCACCACATAGTAAAGACGAGGAAACCTGTTTGCCTAAAGCCACACAACAAATGAAATGTCCACATGACACATATCTGGCTCCAAGCCCAGTATTTTCCATTGCAACATAGCATATTCTGTGATTTCCCATAAGCACTGGATCTATGTGTGAAAATTCCAACTGTAATGTCCATTTCAGGAATGGTTCCCACCCTACGCCACTCGAGGGTCTTTCAAAGGCTTGTCATCAACTAGCCATTACGGTTATGCCCCCTCGTCTCATCCAGTCTCGATATCACCACACCCTACTCCAAATAAAGTGATTCAAACATCAGACCCAGGATGAAAGAAAGGTGGGCAGCGGAGAGGGCTTTTCATCCCATCTTCCTCTCCTGGCTCAAAGCTCTTCCTTTCATTATTTGGCTACGCCAAAGATACTTTGTCCTGCTTAAAAATGGAGGTGCAGGCTGGGCACAGTGGCTCAAGCCTGTAATCCTAGCACTTTGGGAGGCTGAGGTGAGAGGATTGTCAGAGACTGCGGGTTAGAGACCAGCCTGGGCAATTTGGCGAGACTTCATCTCTACAATAAATTGAAAAATTAGCCGGGCGTGGTAGCACACACCTGTAGTTCCGGCTACTTGGAAGACTGAGGCAGAAGCATCGCCTGAACCCAGCAGGTCGACGCTAGGGTGGCCTGAGTGTGCCACTGCCCTCCAGCCTGAGCGATGGAGTGAGACTCCAACTCAAAAAAAAAAATGGAGGTGCAGCAATCTTCCATTCAAAAAACAGCTGGTGTTTTTGAAAAAGACGCTTAATCCAGAAATTCTATAAGTTTCCTGTACTTAATCTTGGGAGGCAATCTTTCTTTTTAATTGAGAACAGAAAGGCAATGACACGGAATATAGGAATCTTTTCTGATAGCTTCAAGGTGGTAGAAATGGCTCTAAATGAAAAAACTCATTGCAGTGCACTCTGTTGTTAACACAGCTATTTGCTCTCTTAACAAATACTCGCTAGGGGGGCGACACGAACAACCTTGCAGTGTTGCCCCATGGGGAAGATCTGAAATAAACAAAGGTCTGGGAACCCTGTCTTCTCTAACTGACGTATGGTTCTAGCATTAAGCCGCATGTTTCCATCCAGGGATGCAAATCCTTGGGTAACATTTTTGGGGACATGGGACACATTTTATGGTAGAATCTACATGTGTTGATGGTAGTTGCCAGGAAGAATAACACAACATGCCTATGACCTTGAAATGGTGCTCCAAGCACTACTCGCTTCTCACGCAAATAGATCCCAGGCCGCAGACACAAGTGTGGTCCTGGCACTGCAGAGTAGCATGCATCGACCAAGCAGATGTCACGGGGACCTCTCTGTGCTCCCGCTAACACACGGCCACAGGACCTCTTCTGATACGTTTGACTGCAAGTTCAATCAACTACCCTAAAGTACACGTGTATTTTTATTTTTAATTATTTTTAATTTTTTTTTTAGTTGGAGTCTTACTCCATCGCCCAGGCTGGAGTGCAGTGGCACACTCACGGCCACCACAGCCTCGACCTGCTGGGCTTAGGAGATCCTTCCGCCTCAGCCTTCCAAGCAGCTGGAACTACAAGCGTGCTCTACCACGCCCGGCTAATTTTTTTAATTAGCCAGTGAGATGGACTGCACCTGTAGTCTCAGCTACTTGGGAGGCTAGAGTGGGAGTATCACCTGAGCCCAGGAGGTTGAGGTGAGCCGTGATCGTGCCCCTGCACTCCAACCTGGGCAATGAGTGAGACCTTGTCTCTAAAAAATAAAACAAAATAAAATAAAATAAAACTCATGCTCTAATTGGCTTGACAATTCCATATTTTCATGAACCAAGACCTGTAAAAGTGGCCTTCATGAAATACGGTTTGGAAGTCTGAGCAGAAAAGACCTTTCTGTGAGTCAAGGCACGTGCTTCATAAATCTTCAGTTTAAATAAAAATGTTAAATGCTTTAAAATCCCCTCTAGCCGGGCTCGGTGGCTCAGCCTGTAATCCCGCGCCTTTGGGAGGCTAAGGTGAGTGGATTGCCTGAGCCCGCAGGTTCGAGACCCGCCTGGGCAACTTGGCGAGACCTCATCTCTACAATAAATCAAAA
>CAUYQG010229951.1:0-11463 GCA_963574415.1 Tarsius wallacei
CCCACCCCGTGTTACACTGTAAAAGAAATACATTATTCAGTGCACCTCCTAAGAAATAAACTTCCTTATAGTTTCTCTTTCTCTCTCTCTTTATCTATCCCCAAACAAAGGAAGACCACAACGCAGCTTTTAAGATTACCATTTAAAGCAAGAGAGATCATAAGACTCTGGCACTGTGGCCCCCTCTCCTATTCAGAAAGTTCAGCTATTTTTTCAACACTGTTCATTTTGGCAATTCATGGGAAACAAAGCTCAATGCATGATTGCTTTGGACAGTTCTTTAAGATACCGCCTACATCATTTTGGTAGTCAGTTGCATTGAATCTTTGATGCACTTGTCTTACCAAACCATGAGTCACTAAGAGACTCTGTTGTGATTCATATGTCGATTTCTACCACCTGCTCCCCCCCGACTCACACTGGAGTAAAGGAAATAGACCTAAATTACGGCAGCAGGTCAGGGGCTGCTGCAAGATGTCGGCTCGAAGAACGTATATGACGACATCAAGGCCTCTCCTGCCCCGTGGACACAAAATTATATAATCGCTGTGTCAAAGTTGCCGAGTCTTGTTTGGATGACAGGGACAGTCTTCATATTCTATGGACTTTGTCAGCAGTACTAGTCTACACAGCTGGAGAGTCTGGAGGCTTCTGTCCACACAAACTCACTATGATGGAAATGATGGAAGTTTCTAGAATGAAAGAAGTTGCAACCTGGCAGCTTGTAAGCTAACTCCAGCTGCAGAAGTGTTTGTTTAACCAGTGGTGTTTAAAGTTTTTAAAATCAGTTCTTGATATTTAAAAATGAGAATGTTTCTCATGAAAACTTGGATTTCATAAAAGTCTGAAGAACTGGTAACTCTGGTCTAGCATTCTTGCATGGTAGCAAGTGGGCTGGTCTGGAACTCCTGGCCTCAAGTGATCCTCCTGCCTCAGCCTCCCCAAGTGCTGGGATTACAGGTGTGAGACACCGCACCTGGCCAGTTTCACTCATTCATGTGACCAGTTGAGTTTTATGACATGGGGTTAGTTTAGCTTTGCTTTTTTGTGATGCTGAAGACCTGGGCTTTGTCTGGAATCTCTCCACCTCCCTCTGCACAAGACTGCTCCTTTGACTGGGTCCCAGCTAGCTAGCTTTGGTAGGTAATCTTAATGTGCAATTCTACTTGTCCTTTATGCCATATTGCAAACTTCAAAGATCTAATTACACTCATACTTATGTGTTAAGGTGTGTGCATGTTAAACACGTGAATGGGTAATGTCTATACAGATATATGTATACTTCCATTTTGGCAAAAGTTAATTTGGTTTCACAGATACAGACACCAAATGCTGGCAGCTTGGAGAATAAATGTAACAATTTGGTGAAACTTGTATAATTCTGATTTACAATGTTACAAAGAGAGTGAATTTTAAGTTATTGCTTTTTGATTACAGAATAAAGATTTCATTCTGTTGCAAAACTTTTATACAGAATGAGCAACCATTTCCTGTTCAAGTAACAGTGATCAGAATCGGAACTTCCTTACACAACAGTGGATGCTTGGAGACATAACTTGAATGGAGATGTGATTTCATTCTATTCAGGAATTTACACAGGAAACCAGGGAGTGGGTTAAGTTTTCAAAAGTACCAGCAAATCAGCACCCCAGTGCTTTAGTGCCCAGGGCTTCTCAAGGGCGCTACAAAGCTCAGCTCTGTGGTGAGTTCACACCCACCTGTAGAAGAATTCCCATTCTGCTTACACAGCCTTGTTTCAGAACACAAAGCTTGTATTAAAAACAGTAAAAGAGGATTAAAAGCAGTGTTGGTTTTTAACATTCAGTATTCAGAGGATCTCATTTTCTGCAATTAAATGATCCGTTTTGTGTTTTTGCTGCAGAATCACATTCATATTGCAGTCATATTTCAGGCACTTTTAAAACATGTTCATCTGGAGTAAAAACCTGCAAGAACCACTTCTGCATAATTCAAGACGAGTGTTGAGTGGTTCTAGTCCCCAAATAGACAGCAAGTCACCACCTGGCACTCCATCACAACATGACGGCGACTGCGGAGTGGGAGATGTCCTGGAGGTGCCCTTCTCGCTTCAGGACAGATGTGAGCCGTAACAACCCAACTACTCAGTTTCTGCTTAAAAAAATACAAAAAGGTGAAATACACTAAATGCATGATACAGGTGGTTTCAGCTACTGACAAAATAAATAACACGATCTGACTCAACGGTCTGACTCTGAGCTCTTGGACGGAATCTGATGGAATGTCACACGTAGCCTGACCGTGGGGACTAGCTGCTGGTGGGCAACAGTACCTCGACATCCTTGCCGTTGGCCACGATGGCACTGGAAGAGCAGCTGCTGGCAATGTCTTCGGTGGTGGCCAGAGAGGGTGCCTGGGAAGGCGTTTTGGTCACAGGGGTGGCAGCAGATGGAGAAGGGGTGAGGCCGGGCTTCTTGGGGGGGATAGGTGGGGGGTTTCCCCTCTCGGCTCTGGGGATGGTGGGGGACTTGATTCCTGGAGACAGGGGGCTCAGAGGGCTGGACACTTTCCCCGGGGTAGGTGAATGGCTGGAGTCACCTCTTGGACTGGCAGTGCTGGCCAGATTTCGGTAGTCTGTGCCGAAGGGAGAGCTGTTGGGAGACACGGGCTTTATTGGCCCCTGCTGGCTTGTGAATCTGGAGAGCACCTGAGTGACTGTGTTGCGGGCCAGCTGCTTAGCAGCAGAGTTGTCTATGAGGGTGGGGGACAGATCCCGGGACGGAGGGCTCTGGAGACCACTGGCTTGCTGGTCCTGATCTGCTTGGGACTGGAACTTGTGCCGAGCTGCGTGGAACCGCTGGTTGATCCCTACTTGGTAGGACGACTGGTAGCCAGGGCTGCTGGCTGAGGACCCCAGTAAGCGCTTGGTGAGCACTGGTGAGGAGCAGGGGGAGGAAGTCAGGGAGGAGGAGGCAGTGCTGCTGGGAGACAGGGAGCTCCCGCTGGAAGGGAGGTGGCTGGGCACTGGGGCTGGAGTCTCGGTTCCCACGGCGCACCCACCATTCTCCACAGGCTTCTCTTGGGCCAGGACCACAGACTTCTCTCGCGGAGGCCCTTGGTTTTCCGCACTGTTGCCTGCAGTCAGCTCCCTGGTGGTCTCTATCTCCGGGTCACAATGGCCGTTGGCTTTCGCATAAGCGGTAGTCGGAGGGGTGGGACCCGGCAGCCCAGTGTTGGTCACCTTGGCCACGCTGCTCCCCTGGGCTCTTTCTGCCGGAAAGCTCTCCGTCTGGCAAGAGACAGACGCGCGCATGAGCGGCTCCGTGGCTGTGGCCCTGGCCACGGTCGCTGGTTTCTGCGGCCGCGCGTGGGGGCTGCGGTGCTGATGGGAAGCCTCCAGCTCCTTTACGATCTTCCTCAGACCTTCCATCTCTTCCTTCAGCGTTCTGGTCCGGTTCTCCTCGCGGTTCAGCTTGGCCCTCAGCTGCTCCCTCTCGATGTCAAACTCCGACAGCTGCTTCTCGACCTGGGCCTCGGTCTGCAGGCCGCGCTTCCGCTCGGCCGCCAGCTCCTCCTCCAACCTGCTGGCGCGGCTCTTCTCCTTCTCCAGCTTCAGGCTCAGCTCTCCCGCCTTCTGGCCCTCCTCGGCGGCCTTGCTGGTGGCCTTCTTGCACTCCAGGACCAGCATGGACGAGAGCTGCTTGTGGCGCGAGCGCTCCTCCTCCAGCTGGCTGGAGAGCTTCTTCTGCTCCTTTTCAAACTTCTTCACCTGGGACTTCTCAAATTCCAGCTAGGAAAAAAGGCCACCACATATCTTGATTAGAGTGAGACACCAAAGGGACACACTGAGAAACCACAAGCAAGGAGAGCTCTCTGGCATGGAGGACGGACACGCAGCCTGTGGCGCAGAGAGCACTGGCACAAAACCTGCACAGGCTGGGATTTCATCTTCCTCTGGTGATTCGGGAAGCACTTCTAGTGCTTTAACTGTCTCAGGGCTATCAGTGGGAAGATGACATATCCCGGTGCTTTGGGTATGTGGAGAGCGCACAGCCTCAGAACCAAGCAAAACAGGCCACAGAAAGCCACGTGAACCAGATGGTGTAATGGATGCTGCCGAAAACAAGCCTTTAAAGGTTCAGCAATAATTTGATCTCACCTTAAATATGAACAAACAGTTGTGGTTCAATCATACTTTTTTTTTTTTTTTTTGAGTTGGAGTCTCACTCTGTCGCCCAGACTGGAGTGCAGTGGCCGCTCCCGGCGATCCTTCCGCCTCAGCCTTCCAAGTAGCTGGAACTACAGGCGCGTGCTACCATGCCTAGCTAATTTTTTTGATTTATTGTAGAGATGAGGTCTCGCCACGTTGCCTAGGCGGGTCTCGAACCCGCAGGCTTAGGCAATCCACTCATCTCACCCTCCCAAAGCGCGGGATAACAGGCTGAGCCACCGAGCCCGGCTCAATCATACTTTTTACACAAATGTAGTCTTAGTTGTTCTCCCAACCTTCTTTTTTTTTTTTGAGTTGGGAGTTTCACTCTGTCATCCAGGCTGGAGTGCAGTGGTACACTCACTGCCACCCCAGAGTTGACCTGCTGGGCTCCGGTAATCCTTCTGCCTCGGCCTTCCAAGTAGCCAGAATTACAGGCGCATGCTATCATGCCTGGCTCCTTTTTAATTTTTATTGTAGAGACGAGGTCTTGCCAAGTTGCCCAGGCTGGTCTTGAACCCGTGGGCTTAGGCAATCCACTCGCCTCGGCCTCCCAAAGTGCTGGGATGACAGGCTGAGCCACCAAGCCCAGCCTCTCCCAACCTTCTTTAAGGCACAGAGACTTGAGAGGGAAAGGGTTGAAGGAACTCTGTTAGTCCGTGTTTTTCAAACTCTGAGACACATTAACGGATGGGGAAACCAATTTAGTGAGCCATGACCAGAGTTTTTAAAAAATGGAATAGAAGAGGAAACCATTGGTGTGTACTGTAGGCAGCTGGGGTTACGTGTTATAAGGCTTGTTTCAGGCATGTGTGTATGTGTCCACACATACTGAGTTGTGACGTATTGTAAAATGCATTTTTTGCTGAGGGCCAAGTCAAAAAAGTGAGGCTACAGCTCTAAGTTAGATTTCCGAAGTGTCTTCTATGGAGTAACAGTACCACAGTGAGTGATCTATGTCAGAAAAAGATTTCATGAAAACACACATCTGCTAAACACAGATAACCCTATCTTGTTCTTGAAGACTCACAATGTGCTTCTGCATACTAAAAACAGAGGTAAGCTGGATGCCGTGGCTCCTGCCAGTAATCTCAGCCACTTGGGCACCTGAGATAGGAAGACTGCTGAACCCAGGGGCTTGAGACCAGCATGGGCAACACGGCAAGACCTCCTCTTTAAACAAAATAAAAAAGACTCTAACAAGTGTAAAGTTAGACACCCGTTGACCTCTGCTTAATCCAGTAGTTCCCAGACTTAGCTGACCACAGCGCCCTTTTTGTGAGCAATGCCAATTAGCACCCCGCAGAAGCCTCTCTGAGAAACGCTCTTCCAGGTGAACACTGCTGGGACTCCCTCCCCCTTCGTTACCTGCTGCGTCAGCCTCTCTCTCTCCTTCTCCAGCATGTAGGTGACATCGTCGCCTTCAGCTGTGTCCTGGGCATGCCTCTGCCTTTCTTCCTCAAGGTCTAGGATCACCTTTAAAGAATTTTTAAAAATTCATTTCCAAATATCAAAGAATCGCACTTACAATACAACTGATGCTAAGGGCTTACCTAAGTGTCTAAGGTAGCTCCAGAGAGTAAGTAAATAAACAAGCAACCAAACAAATAAATGAAACCCAGCCAGGGCCATCAAGGAGCACACTGTCTGGCAGAGTGAAAGATGGGAAAGCTGTGCACTAGAAACAAACAGACGTTTGCTTTCTTGAAGTGTGTACAGAATGGAACATATACAGGGAGAAGAGTGTGCCGCATCTGCTGAAGAGGTTCCCGAGAGGTAACAGAAAGCTCGGGAAACTGCAGCCGGTTTGGTATGACCGGGGCCAGGTGCCAGTGGTGGGGCAAGACAGAACCACAGAAAGCAAAAGCTGAGGTTCCTCTCATACTCAGGCCACTGGAGCACCAAGGAGGGCACCGGAAATCCAGCGTTTGACATCCAGCCTAACTGTGCCTGGAAGAATGATACACATTTTTGTATAGTCAGAAAAGAGGTGAAAAGGCTCTCCAGCGTGTAAATAATTTTTACAAATGGAAAGACAATTTTCTGGGACATGAAATCCCTCTTTAAAAATAAAAATGAGCTGGGCGTGGTGGTGCACACCTGTAGTACCAGCTACTCGGGAGACTGAGGTGGGAGAATCCCTTGAGCCCAGGAGCTGGATGGAGGCTATAGGGTGCTATGACTGAGCCTATGAATAGCCACTGCCCTCCAGCAAGGAAAGGACAGGACAGGACAAGAAAGGAAAACCGTCTCGGCATCCATCAGATGCTTATCTTCGGGGGAAACAGAATGTGCCAAGCTCAGGATTTAGGAATACCAGAGAGGACGGAGAGAATGGCATAAGAAGAGGATTGAACTTGCTTCAGGAAGAGAGTGAGGGGAAAGGAGAGGAAAGAGGGGTAGGGCATAAGATAATGAAATCTGCATCTATCAGAAAAGACAGGAATATAAGTGTCTAAAACTGATAAAACAAGAGAGAGCAGCGTATCATTTAGAAATCTGGAGGTCAGCTACCAAAATAAATGGCTGAGAGAGAAAAGTGCGTGCTTCTGAATATTGGGGAGGGTGTGGAATGGGAAGATGTGGTCTAAGGACTCTTATTTTTCATGATAAGCAGAGTAACCATGTAATTTGCAGTTCAAACCACAACATTTCTGAGAGTCAAAGAGAGTATTGTTAATAACTACGCCAAGGAGATACGCAGACCCTATGAGCCCCTTAATTATAAGCCTCTAGGTGATGTTTGCTTTCTGACAACATCAGTGTTCCGCTTTGATAAACCACTTATTAGATAGGTACTTGGCTTCAAAAATTTAATACTTAGGACATTTAACATTGCAATATATTATTAAGAAACGTTAACTTACTGTGAACTTCTCTCCAATCACCTAGAGCCCATACACGGTCCCAACACTACACCTTCCATGGGCATGAAAGCTAGCCAACTCCTTCAACACAACTCTGTTCCCTCACATATGAAGCTTAAGGCCTGCCTAGCAAACAGGAATGTTGTGAAGATTTTCTGAGAGGATTATGTAAAAGCCCCCCAAATTTAGGCAACTAACTCCAACCCACTGATACCTTCTAAACTGGAGCATAAATGTTTTCAGATTACTTCACTGTAGAGCAGAGCTTAAACTTTTCTGAGTCTCGGGCAACTTTGAGAATCTGACTAAAGCTATAGAAAACATATATTTCCTACAAAAATGCATACATTTTTGACATTCTGTGTGTTTTCTGAGGGACTGTGGGACATCTGGCCTTTCATTTGGACTCTGTGAAGGGAAAGAAAAGATCGTGGGAAAAACCCAGAGCCTGCAATTGATCAGCAGCAATCGAAGCAGATGATGTTAATGCCAGGACCCTAAGAGGAAGGTCCACCAGATTTTGCAACTGCCAATCCAATTGTTCAGATTAAAATGTTTCCTGCCAAATGCATGGATTCTCCCTTGTTGGTATAAATCTAAACTGATGTATATATTTTTTGAGTTGGCGTCTCACTCCGTCGCCCAGGCTACAGTGCAGTGGCACGCTCACAGCCACCCCAAGCATCAACCTGCTGGTCTCCGGCGATCCTTCCGCCTCAGTCTTCCAAGTAGCTGGAACTACAGGCGTGTGCTACCACACCTGGCTAATTTTTTTATTTATTGTAGAGACAAGGTATCGCCAAGTTGCCCAGGCTGGTCTCGAACCTGCGGGTTTAGGCAATCCACTCGCTCGGCCTCCCAAAGTGCTGGGATTACAGGCTAAGCCACCGAACCTAGCCGATAGTTTTTTAAAATATAGATTCTAGCCAAGCATCTGTTACAGGCCAGACTGATCAGTAAATGACAAGTTGGGGAATAAATTCACAAAACTAGAATTCCAGTAAGATGAGGTAGAGGAAAGCCAAGTTTCGTCCTCCTAACTTGGAAGCTGGCAGACATGGAAACAAACGGCATGTGCACATTCCTAATAGGGCTGAACCGTAAGCGTTAAGATAAACAACCCTAGGAACTGTTTATGGTTTCATGCACTAAAATGCAGTGAAACTCAATATTAGGAATAAATGAAAATAATCTATTGCTTGTGTGTTTATAGTCAGGTAACCTCTCTCTCTCTCTCCAATACAGCATTCCCCAAATACCTGTTAATCTATTTATCACTTGAGTAAGCAAATAGAGAACACTCTGTTCAGCTACAAGCTTGGCCAAACCTGTTTGTTGCCAAAGTTTGGATGACCAAGAGCTGAAAAAACATACCAGGTGTTTGGAGTGACATACCAAGAAGGAATGCCATCTTCAGTAACGTGTCTGGCACATTCCTTAAATTTAACATCTGAAATAATCTGTGTTTTCTATCACCTGGCTCCTACGTAAGCAAGGGAGCCTTTTGACATGTGCGGGATGGGCCATGTGAACTGCTGCGAACCCGCAGTCTGTCAAGCCTGCCGCAGGCTCACATGGCAGACAGCGGCCGGGGGGCCCACCTTGCGGTGCCTGCTCTCAGCGGCAGCCAGCTGGGACAGCATGCGCTCCTGCATGCTCTTACACTGCTTCATCACCACCTTCAGGATGGACAGTGGGTTTGTGCAGACCGGCTGCTTCTCGCTGTCATTCTTCTCCTTCAGTGTTTCAAAATCTCTCTGTAGAGCCATTAATGGATCACTGATGTTATATTTTCCATAGCGTTCTTCAATGAAAGTATCCCTGTGTTGGGCCTGGGAAAGAGAAAAAAAAATCACCCTTTTATTATTTTTTGAGTTGGAGTCTCACTCTGTTGCCCAGGCTGGAGTATAGTGGTATGCTCATGGCCACCCCAGTGCTGACCTGCTGGGCTCTGGTGATCCTTCCGCCTCAGTCTTCCAAGAGGCTGGAACAATAGGTGCACGCTACCACGCCTGGCTAATTTTTGATTTATTGTAGAAATGAGGTCTCACCAAGTTGCTGGGACTGGTCTTGAACCTGCAGGCTCAGGCAATCCATTCACCTCAGTCTCCCAAAGTGATTACAGGCTGAGCCATCGAGCTGGCCGGCATTTTTTATTTATTTATTTATTTATTTATTTATTTATTTAAAAAAAATTTTTTTTATTATGGTATTATGGGGTACAGTTAGGGGTTAGGCATACAAAAATGCTTCATTCAGGCACCCTTGATGATAAGAGGTGTCTCCCCATCCCCAGACTTTTTTTTTTTTTTTTTGGTATTTTGTTTTTAAACACTACCAAGGAGGGGAAGCTGCCGCCTAGTAGTTATACATTGAAGGCGGTGGGGCTAGTATAAGTGAAACTGGCTGACTACAAATCAGACTGAGCCATCCACACATGGAAACAACATCAGAAAGGTAACATGGTGTAATATCAACAAGAACAAATACACAGAGCTCACTATGCATTCGAGCCAGTTCTAAGCATTCACAGTCATACATTAACTTGTTGAACATTTACAATACTAAGGGAGTGCTACCATCTCTATTTTGCAGATGAGAAAACTATGACAGAACGGTTAAGTAACTTGTTCCTGGTTACTCATCCAGCAAACTGTCAGAATTGGGAATATAAACCCAGGCAGTCTGGCTCCAAAGTCTGTGTCCTTAACCTCTGTGCTCACTGTCTCTGCTCATGTCTGCTTACAAATGCTTATATTACCAGCAGTGTATCTTATCTTTTCTTTTCTTCGTTATGGCATTTGCATTTCTGAAATATGTTAAACATGATAATTTTATTAGTTTACATATTTAGAGACCTAACAAAGTGCCGGCAGATAAGTAAAGGGTGCTAAAAATAAGGAAGATCACATTATAACCTAGGACAATTTGTGATCTGCACATATAAAACTTCATTCAGTCCGCCTGGGTCAGGAGGGTGTGACACTCAGGACCAGGGCGGCAGACTAAAGCCCTTCTACCAGCTGCTAAGCTCTACTCTTCTTATCTCTGTTCAGCTGCTACATTGTGTCTGTCCTCCTTTCTGTCTCCTTCAGAGCTGGACAAGCTCTGGGGATAAGACAGAAGGTGAGATAGGCCTGGATGCCAAGGTGTGGAGGGGCAGGTCTAAGGAGCAGGAGGTGGGTACACAATCCTAGGCTTCCTTTCTTTTTGTAATCTCCACAGGAAGAGCTTGAAGCCCTACTTCATATGAGCATCATATAAGACATGCACGTGAACAGAGTGATGTTAATGACTCTTATTATATAGACATTAAAAAGTTGCAGGAGAGATTTTACAATAAAAAAAGAAATGCTAACACAGGGTTGAGGAAATTAAAAAAAAAAACCCACAGCAAAATACTGTAGAATTGAAGCTTTCAAATTAAATCTAGTTATAAAAACTACTGTCTTTTTTTTTTTTAAGTCAGATTCTCACTCTGTTGCCCAGGCTGGAGTGCAGTGGCATGCTCACGGCCACTATAGCCTCGACCTGTTACACTCAGGCGATCCTTCTGCCCCAGCCTTCCAAGTAGCTGGAACTACAAGTGTGTGCCACCATGCCCGGCAAATTTTTATGATTTATTGTAGAGACGAAGTCTCACCAAGTTGCCCAGGCTGGTCTCAAACCTGTGGGCTCAGGCAATCCTCTCGCCTCAGCCTCCCAAATTGCTGGGCTTATAGGTGTGAGCCACCGCGCCTGGCTAAAACTACAGCCATTTATCCATTTTTAAAAACGACTCCACCAGTAGTTATGATTTTCTTGGCACTGCCATCCACAAAGAGAAGCCCATTTGAAAAGAAATAAAAAATCACAACTTAATGGCTATACTTTAAAAGAACCCTCAAGAGGCTAGGCACGATGGCTCATGCCTGTAATCCCAGCACTTTGGGAGGCAGAGGCAGGAGAATCTCCTGATTCCAGGAGTTCAAGACCAGCCTAGGTAACATAGTGAGACCTCATCTTTACAAAAAAAAAATCAAAAAAATTTAGCCAGGTGTGGTGGCATGTGCCTGTATTCCTAGCTAATGGGAAGGATGAGGTGGGAGGTCTGCTTGCGACCAGGAGGTCAAGGCTGCGATGAGCTGGGATTGAGCCACTTCACTCCAGCCTGGGTGACAGAGTGAGACCCCGATTCAACAACAACAACAAAAAAGAAAAAAAGAAAGAAAGAAAAGAAAAAAGAACAGAACCCCCAAGAAAATAAAGCAAACATGAGATTTCTTCAACACAGAATGTTTCAGTAAATCTGATACTGTCTTCTTCATTGACTATCCAAGTTTAAGACCCAGGATTCACTTAGCTGTATGTTACAAGTTTGTGTTGGTATCAGTTGGCAACTGTTCAAAGCAGAGTTAGAAGCCCTGG